>CM049855.1:31521070-31586070 GCA_027422415.1 Schizothorax lantsangensis
CGGCGGTTAAAGAGTTAATGTACTAAATGCTTTATCTAAAAGACTACAGATGTCGGCATCTCTCTGGTTTCCTGTGTTTATGCTGTGCATAGCTGAGTTCACAAGGCTTCTTCTTTCTCACACACATGAATACATAATCTCTCTCCTCGCTCTTTCTGTCTCTCACTCTCTAACAAGGGCTTTTATTTTTCTTCTTTTAAAATGTGCACCCTTTTCTTGTGAATAGATATTTTGTAATTCATTAACAGTTTTTATTTGGATGATTTCCTCTAACACTGAAGTGAGAACACTCTCTCAGCAGCCGTTTATGAGTGCTATTCATTTATAGCACAACTTTAAGCTGAGCTTTTAAACGTAAGTGTATATGAGCAGCGCTCGTTGTTGGTTTTTGGCATCTGAAGGAGCGTTTTGACCCAGAAACAGTGACATCAGACTAAACAAGTGAATTGAGACAAAACAGCACAGAGAATTGACTGCAAGCAAAGTGAAAACCACACGTCGGAGGTCTGCTCACGAGGCTGTCGGCGCCAAACCTTAACTGTTTTCATTTCAATTATGAATTAGTGTAATTGTCTGTGTGTGTTCCTGCTGTGGAGAAGTGCCACTCACTTCTGGAGCTGCTCAGCCCCACAAACACAGCTCTCAGAGGACCTTGTTTATTTGATTGACACAGTGGTTAACAGGGATGCAATGAGCTTTTAGCAAATAAAGCATTGTTATACGGCAAGAGGGAGACATGTCTAATAAACCTACTGGTTGGAGCATATCTGGTAGTTTAATCCTGTTAAAATGACATGTTTTGTCCTCTCTTCTAACATCAGTACATGCATGCATGCATCTCAGAAGGAAAACTGCACATCTGAGATGAGCTTGCTTTGGTTTTCAACACAGGGACTATGTCTCTGCCCTCAAACAAGACTGAGGAAAAATAAACAGGAGTTTTTTTTGAGTAATTTTTGTATTCATGAAAGTATAGCTGGATTCTGCTCAAAATTGGAGTCATGATGAAGATCACATAGCCTGCGTAGTCTGTCTGATGAATATTTTATTCAAGCGGAGCGTAGGCAGCTGGGAGCTTGTGTAGTGCGCTACAACATATTCCTGCTGTATTAATGTGTTTTCAGTTGTTATCACAACAGATGTTTCAGGTGAGTATATTACACACACACACACTCACAGGCTACTGGGCTGTTCACAACAAGGACGATAACTATGAAGTTTTAATTGTCATTCTAATTCTATGTGGGGAACTTCACACCACAGCAATAACGATAACGACACAGAGGAACGATTGCAAGATGAATCATAAAATCACTGAATGTCAATCAGACTCCCGGACTTTAATGAGCTTAAAGCAGCAGACCTGCAGAGCTTCATAAAGTGTTTTTAGGGGGTTACATGATTATATTCTCAAACACTAAGCCTTAGACTCATAGTCAGAGAACAGCCAGATTAAAAGACTATTATTAAAAGAATAGCTCATCTAAAATGAACTTTCTGTCATCATTTATAAACCGTAAAGATTTTCTGATCATGTGTTATTTCATGAAACACAACAGAAGCACAAATGTCTGAGCTACTCTTTCCATTCAACAAAAGTAGATGGTGATGCTTCAAAAAGCACCATAAAAGTCTTCTAATACAATAGCTTTTGATAGAAGAACTATCATTTGTTGTTCACTGATAATCTTCCTGTCTTTTATGACTCAAATCTCACTCACACATACTCACATATTTACACTTGGCACATCGAGGTGCATAATGCCAGGGTGCATTTTATTCTAGAATTTTGAATTTAAATAACATAATTTACTGCATATACAAAACTGATTAATGTACAAAGCATTACATCTTGATAGGTGTGGATTTAAAAAAAACTAAACAAACTTTAAAAGACCTAAACTCAAACTCAAGAACCAAAATGTGAAGTGAACAAGAACCCGGTTCTGCTTTTGCTAGTCAGTGCTTAAATACATTACTTCAACAAGAACGCATTTTATTATCAAAGGCCAATCCAACACATGCCGTCTGACACATCGGGCTGGTAAATAAGGCAAAATTACTCACCCCTGTGAAAAATGACCCATATTTGGCTGGTGACGGTGATCATTTCTTTCTCACCCAGCTCACAACTAAACATGACGTGCCAAGTTTCAATATGTGAGAATAACATTTGAGAGCTATAGTGGAGAATTACATTTTCAGTGAGTAGCAAAATTTTACTTTTGATATTTATGATACTTCTATTGTGCTTTAATTGTAATCCAATTTGGAGCTTGGTGGTATAAATCATCCACTTTTGTTGCATGGAAAAGAGCAGCTTAGACATTCTGCCTAACATCTCCTTCTGTGCTC
Organism: Schizothorax lantsangensis; assembly: GCA_027422415.1. Lineage (NCBI taxonomy): Eukaryota > Metazoa > Chordata > Actinopteri > Cypriniformes > Cyprinidae > Schizothorax > Schizothorax lantsangensis. The sequence goes on from CM049855.1 coordinate 31,523,426, forward strand.
CATGAAAAGAAATAAAGTCCATTGATAAAATATAAGTATAATGAAGATTATTTAAATGTCTTGAGTGAATTGCTCCAGAAACATTCTTTGTAAAAGCGTTAAGATCAGATGACACAATGATAGATTGAATTGTTGGGGAAATGTGCGCTAAGCCTTTGAGCTTATAGAGTACTCATCATGAGCACCTTACAACAACATCTTCATTTCCTACACAAGCGTATAATTCAGCCAGCATCACAGAGGAGGTGGATAGAGACGTGGAGGATGAATCTAACACTGCAGACAGCGTAGGTGTGATCACTATAGTCAAAGACAGTCTAAAAATAGGCATGTTCTTCAATTAATGAGTGCTTTTCTGCACATGCTGGGATAAAAATGAAGAATCCCATCATTGCATTGACGCAGGTTTTTGGTGTTTTCTCTCTCATGTTATTATTCATGAAAAGACGATCATCTTAACAGACAGCTGAGGAAAGCCTGATGCTGTCATGAATCCCAGATATGTGTTCACTGTGGAGGAATGCATGCATGCTTCTTACATTAGTTCATCACAGAGGACCACATGTGCCACATGCAAACCATAATTCAGTTTATAACTCATTTCGAGTACGATTATGTAAGGTAAACGCATTATAATGTGTTGACTGTGTTGAATACTGCTCCAACAGTTTTCTGTTACATAATGTGTGACCACAATTCAGACCACAGATGGATTACCCTTCACACGTGAGGATTCATCTATCACCACAGCATGTACACAAGCAGTGTCTTATGTTACGTGCCAACACAGGGTAGTTTGGAGGTGACAGACACATATACAATCTTTAAAAAGGTGTTTGTGGGAACGTATTGGTGAATAGCCACTGCATAAACAACCAGGAGACTAGTTCACACTGCCTCCACAAACACCAACAGAGTTAACACACACCCATCCTTAACCATTGGAAGACAGTGTTTGTTACAGGTTTTTAAGTAGTGCGAAGCAGCATTAATACCTAAGACTCTTTCTGAATTAAACAATAATAATAACAAGCAAAATATGTAATAAGGGTTTTCTCACTGTATGAGCCATGTATACATTTTTTATTTCTTTAATGTGTTTTTAGTATCATCAAAGTGTTTTGCGTTACACTTTATTTTAAGGTGTCCTTGTTACAGTGTAATTATACATTTAAGTACTGAGTAATATTAATTAACTACAAGTACTTACTATATGGTTAGGGTTAGGATTAAGGTTTGGTTTAGGGTTACTAAATTGCAAGCAATTATGCATAATTTATTGTTATTATAATAGTAAGTACATGTAACGTGTAACAAGGACACCTTAAAATAAAGTGTTTTTATGTTTTCTACAGGTAATGAGGGATTTTTTTGTTTGTTTTTGGTATAAATCTGTACTTCCAGTCCAGAAGGGGGTGCTGATCTCAGAGAAACACAAGCTGTACAAGTAGTGTGCGATGATAGAATAAAGCTATCATTCTTTTCCTTATTTCTTAATATTTGCTTGTTAGGAAATACAAATTGGTTACACTTTTTGATAGTTCACTTTAGACATTCTACTAACTATAATTAACTTTGCAGCTACTTGTCAACTATCGTTCATTCGAGTAATAGTAGACTGTTAGGTTGGTTTAAGGTTAGTAGAATAAGTTGACACATAGTTTTGTAATTTATAGTCATTAGAAAGTGTGTTGTGGACCATCAAAATAAAGTGTTTTGCATTTACATCTTATTCTTGTGAGTCAAGACATCAGCATCAGTGTAATATTACCAAAGACTGGTAACCAAACGGTGTTTTACCAGTAAACTCATGTTGCTGTTTCCACATCATCACAACCACAAGCAATAAAAGCAACCACAAAAGTAATGAAAGCAATAATCACAAGTTTTAAGCAGGGGCGCAGGTTTTGGCTGGTTTGTCTTGCAGCACCTGCTGGTAGATGCAGTAACTACACCATTATTTTGGAAAAAAAGAATCTTTCTCCATTGAGAAGTAATATAAATTGCTACTATTTCATTATATTATAATAGATGCTTTCAGAATACTCAAATTAATAAGTTCTTTGAGTGACCAGTCACGTAATGGCATTTTGTCAGGGATCTAGAAGGAGGACCCAGTTGCAGAATGAGTGAGTGACAAGGGTTTGACAAAACAGACTGATACAAGAGGGTAGTCAGGTGCACATGTGATGCAACAGCAGGAACACAGTGACAAAGGGAGACAGCTAAGGAACACCACGGGGACAGCCTGGACATCAACTGGCAGAATAGCAGCAAGACCAGGCAGATGGAGAAGGCCGAGCAAGGAACCATATCTGAGCTCAGATACTTGTTGACCACAGACTCTGAAGTGGACCAAGTACCAGGCAGGGTGAACCAGTGGCAGGAACTCATGGGAACAGGTCAGGACAGGAACTCTAACACCACAAAGAGACAGGACAGGACAAGGCTCCACAGGAACATAAAATACTCCAATGCAGGCAGGGGGATAAATAAAACGAAGAACTAATAAAAAGTAAATAAAATAAGAAATAATTACTAATTTAACCAACACAACTAAATTAAAGAATAACAAACAAAAATGCAAAACAAAAGATCAGAACTAGAAAAACTGAATAAATATTAAAATAAAAGCAAAAGGCAAGAACAGACAAAGTGCTAAGACAAGAACATGGAACTACAAAGGACTAGACAAGACAAGGGCACAAGACCAACCAGACAGGGAGACATGAACACATACTCAGCCACATCCACAGACAGCGACAAAGACCGCGACAGAAGGGGTGAGAGTGACCATGAACCGGCAAAGACAAGAGGGCAAGGGGAACTATAAATAGGGAGGAAATCACATGAGGAACAGGTGAGCATAATCAAGTAAATAAAGACAAGACAAGGGCAGCATCCGAAAACTGAAAACTGCTAAAAAATAAAGATGGCGTTTGGTGGTTAGTTTGCTTGTAAATGTATATTTCTGATTAACTTTTTGCACTTTTGATGTCATTTCTAGCAAGAAATTAGTATTATAGTAATTAAATATTTGTTTAGTTATCACCAAAACTCATTCTATTTTCTTATAGACCATTAAACCGTTACGCTGCCTCTGAAGCCTGTCCGAAATCAGTTTCGTGAGGTGCCTTCTTTGCAAAAACACTGCTTGCAAAGTCATTGCCTCATAAGGCAGCGAGGCAGCAAGGCAGCTGCCTAAGTATTTGGATGCAGACAAGGACTAAACAAGGGGGCGTGGTAAATGAAAACAAGCAGGACAAGAGGAGCACATGGCCAACATAACCAAAGACAAAGCCATGTGCTCAAGCACAAAACAAACAAAGAAACATAAAACAGACTGTCAGGGCAGAACCGTGACACACTTATGGTACAGGTGAGTGCATGGCTTGTGAAGTGCTCATGAGGAAAATATGAGGAAAATATGGCAGAATCCAGGTTGCATACAGTACATCTAGAGCTGTTTGTGGCTGTTTGTGTACCATTTACTGTAGCTCTGATATGGTGACAAATCTTCTTTCTAATGCATTCCTCTCACTCTCTTGCTCTTTTCTTTGCTGGCTGAGATATTTGGGCTGCAGTGTGAACGGATGAAACTGGTCTCAGGCAGCGAGTCAGTTCTCATCACAACACATGTGCATCTGTGTCACATGTTAAGACATTGGCACATCTCTCCTCAAAACATCTTTTGCTCCGACAGAACACCAGCCATGGAATACCATCTGTTTCCAATCTGAAAAGGCAAGTCATATTTTCCACATGCATTAAAAAAACAGTTGGAGACATTGCTCTTTTGACAACTGCAGTCATTTAGAAATGTTAACCTAACAAAAAAAAAAGATGAAACTTAAACTATTAGCAAGTTTAACAAAAACAATATAACCTGTTAATTGGTTAACCACAAGGTACCTTACCGTATTTGCTGAAAGATTATTGTAATGAATCTTCTATACACCAGAATGTGTGCAACTGCAAGGCTGGTGGAGGTTACACAAGGTAAACCAATGGAAGAAACAGCAAATAACAGCAACAAACAACCAGACAGCCCATGAGCTGTGTGCATACATTCAGTGTTACCTGAATGAAACTGAGGAGATATATAGGGTATAATATATCCTCCTGATTAACAACTAGTGCTAGATTTCACAGGGACTTTGCCACAAGTTAGAAAGCTAAGTGATGGTAATTGCTGTTATGCAGAAGCTGAAGGAGGTAGTGATGTGAGAGTTGCAAATATATTTTTTATATTTATATCTTACTGCACAATATTGTGCAAATCTGTTTCTAAAATTATTTTAAAAAAATATGATTTTTTTTTTTATTACTATTATTCTGTCCAATAAGGCATTACATTTACTATTTAATTTGTTTTAATTATACATTCTACCTATAATGTTCAAGTAATCCTAAAGACTTTGGTTAGATTATCAGGTGTGTTTGGTTAGTGATGGAGCTAAACTCTGCTGGACAATGGTCCTCCTAATCTGATTGGATGGTTTTAAATGACTTAGACAAAAAATGGCACACAGGGGGGTGTTCCAGAAAGCAGGTTATGTGACATACCCGGGTATGTTTAAGGGTAAGTAAGTAGGGATGGCAGAGACGAAACTGACGTTTCAACACGGTGTCGAGATCCCGAAGCGCAGATGTTTCGAAACACTCATGTCACGTGACTAAGGCGATTCGAAGCATCGGGGCGTGTCACAAGTGTTTGGAGGCGTGGCATACCTGCCGATTCTGTGTTTGATTGACAGGGTCGGGAACAAATCACACAATTGCACATCTGTCTCAACCTAACTCACACAAAGTATAAAAGTGGAGTTAACGCATCTTCACTTCGTGGGTTTTTGTGAGAGGAGAGAGATTTTGCGATATAGTGATATTTATAGTGTAATTTGGTTAATTATATTTAGGCTACATTAAAAGTTATTATTAAGATATTGATAGATAGGCTATAGACATTGACAGATAATTGTCCCTTGTGAAAGGATTTATTCAAAGGTTAGAGATATTCTATGTAAAAAAAGAAGTAGGCTAAGTCCATCAACAGCAGAACAATTACAATTTTTAAATAAATCTGTAGCCTATATGTAAAAAAATAAAATAAGACAAGCTTGATGTATTTTATTGTCTATTTTTCATTTCCAAAATAACACTTATTTATTCACAAAGAGTTCATTCAGATGTCAGACCGATGTTTCAACATTACAAGAACAGAACAATAAAAACACATTTTAATTGTTTATTATAATTTTGTGAAGATGCCTGCTTCACCCAGGATTCGAACCCAAGGAGACAGCACTCTAACCACTCCCCCAAATCACTTTGTGGATCGATTAACACAACATACGTTATAATTCGTCAATTCGCTTAACTGTTTCTTTGTCAACACTGTTTCAGAGCAATACTTGAAAATGACCACTAGGTGTCACCGTAGAGACGGGTGTCGAGATGTTTCGAAGCCTCGACACATTTGCTTCGACTGCTTCGGTGTTTCACGAAGCCTCGCTCTGCCCACCACTATAAGTAAGCGGATAACCTCAACTTTCGGTTCCAAAAACAGAGGTAACTTTCAGGGTATGCAAGTAACCTGAAGATAACCTGCTCCGGAGTAGGTTCTGTTTCAGGGTTAGTTTACTTCAGAGCTATCAGCGCATGTGTGCGTGACTTACTAACAAGACTCCAGTGGGCGTGACAGATAGCGCACAATATTATATATTATTACAATGTTTTATATATATATATTATTAATTATAAAACACTTTTATGACAAGGTAATGTTAATTTTATTATATATGTTTGTTATATTTTATTATCATCTCACACATCATGGATCTGCATTTTCTATAATGTATTTCTATAATAAAAATACATATCTGATATGACTAGCATCAAACAAACAACATAATTCTTATTTTCAAGGATTAAAGATTAAACGTAAAAAAAGAAAAATGACTGCACAACCACCCATTAGGTGGCGATATGCACTAAGTGTGCAAATTGCCTTTGAACAGAAGAAGAAGAAAGAAGCAGCATGGCGCACTTTTTGTTAGTGTCTGTTTCCATAGTGACTCGTCGATTCGTCGCTCTGTTGAGAAATGTCTTGTGTGTTAACCAGGAACATACTCTGAGTTGAATGAACTTACTCCAGGGGCCTGTACCATGATGGTAGATGAACAAATTCAGAGTTGACAAAACCAAACCACTCCAATCTGGCTTTGTTGGTACCATGAAGCTGATCATCAACTTTCTCTGTCAACTCAGGCTTGATCCTGAGTTAATGGAGTGCGTGCACATAAATGTGTGACATCAGCGGCGAACAGCCAATCACAACACAGAGCAAGTGTGACTCACTTCTTGCGAGAGAGCCAGCGAGATTCAAAACTCTTTTGTTAAAGGTTAAGAGATTAAAGAATATGAGGAATTTAAACACATCTCCACTGAAGTACTTGTTCATGAAAGAGGACAAATAAAGGAAATTATTTTGCTCTATCAGTGCAGTCACAAGTGAAACTAGTTTATATAGTTGATAATATATAGTGATAGAGACTCGAACATGTAAGGTCACATGTAGCCATTTTTAAAGTGTTATATATTGATTCTACCACTTATTTATATTTCATATGATCTGTATTAATATTCATTTAAAATAAATGCTTTATAATAATTGTTAAACTAAAAGTGCTTGTGTGTAATGGAGTAATAATAATATAAATCATATTATAATTCTATAAATCATATGTCAATTGTAATTATCAATAAAGCCAGACAATTTTGTTGTATATACAGGTATATATATTTTTTTTAAAGGTACTTCATAGTGAGCTTTAATTTGTAGGAAGAGAAACCGGGGGAGTGACTTTTTTGTGTCAGACATGTGTCACTTTGCTCACATCTGATTGGTCCAATTTCAGTTTGAGATCTCTAACTCAGAACATAACCTGCCCGGAGCAGGTTAGCTGTGGAGTGTACGTTACTATGGCAATGAACGCAGCTAAAAGCCAAGCCACTTTCATGGTACATAAAATCCAGGATAGGTGCAAACTAAACTGAAACTTACCTGGCTAGCCAGCTAAACCAGCTTCATGGTACAGGCCCCTGGACTCGTTTTTGGAACAACATACCTCGAGTAAGCAAGGTTTGGGTTGATCAACTGAGAGTTCAGGGTTTAGCAGATGGTAAGTTAACCGTGCTTTCTGGAACACCCCCCAGGTGTTTTTTATCAGTCAATCTGGAAACAAAGTCCTGTTTACAAGGTACTGGGATCATAACGCAAGTGCTTTTAAAGAAGAAATAACCTCTATTAATGCCAGGTTGAAAGGTTTGTGACAAACCTTTAAAAGATGCACCACTATTTGAGATACTCTTCCAGACTCTTTCCAAAGTGGTTTAATGTATCTCAGACAACTGCACCCCTAAACACCACTGAGGAACAGCTTGAACTGTGCTCGGTTGCTTTACATGCCGCCAGTCTGCTTTCCCTGTCACAGTACGCAGTTGTTGACCAGAATAAACTGCTGTATGGACAAGACCTTCTGACGTATAGTCTACACAAGACTACCCTGGTATTACCCTCCTATTATCAATTGCTGGAACTTATGAAGTCATTGTGTAGCCTTCCATTGTTCCCTTTGCCTTATGTTATAGGTTAGGGTTAGGTTGAACATTTACTTTGTACTTAATAGTGTTGAGAGAATGGTTTATTTAAATGTTATCATTTAATGACATGAAAAACAGTGACAACATACAGTTGCCACCCCATAATGCCTGTAACATCATCACTGTATTTTACTGTAAAGTTCTGGCAAACACAGCTGCCAGTTTTTTGCCATAAATTGAATAAAAAATGGTCTACAGTCCCTGCTGAAACAAAAACAGCATATGCTGGTTAGGTATGTTTTGAAGCATGGCAGCTGGTTTGAAGCATGGCAGCTTAGTTGGCCATGAGCTGGTTTAAACTGGTCCTTAGTTGGCCATGAGCTGGTTTAAGCTGGTCCTGAGCTGGAGCTAGTTGCTTAGGACCAGCACATGACCAGCTCAAACCAGCTGCTATGCTTCAAAACATACTTAACCAGCATATGCTGTTTTTTCAACAGGGATGTGCTACGCAGAAAATAATAAATTATACAGCAATAATAAAGACCTGCAGTTCATATTTGAATATGCTTGAGCACACAGAATGTCACCAGCAGCCTTTCAGAACATGAAGATTTAGAATGTGAGGTCTCCATGGAGATGCTGATGCATGTTGCCGTGACACTGAAGAAGGAGAACAAGTTCACACAGAGGAAACATGATTTGAACTCACAAACAGTCTTTATCTGCAGCTACTATGTGCTGTCTACTCGCTCTCTGTGATAAATGTTATGATAATAAAGATGATGCAGGCCTAGTTAGTGTAAATGGAATCAGTATTTTTTATATTGTCTTGTGAAATGGGACTTAAATGAACAGCTCATAAATGGGCCACAGCTTCTTTTCTAATTGCTCTTAATAGTACAATGCTGAATATCAATAAATCCCTAAATGGAGCAAATACATTTGAGACGTTTTGCAGTCAAACTGAAGGATATATTATGTTTTCTTGTTTTGAGCTGTTCATTACAATCTGAATTGATGCTTAGTTTTCAGTTAACAAAAAGACTATGCCACTGAATATGTAACAGACAGACATTATGTTGCATGTTAATATGTAAGTTAATCTGTTATTGTATCGGTTGCATGCCTTATGATGTCACACAGAAGAGAGAGTAGTAGGGCACGTTGTCACAAAAACTTTGATTTATTGCCCTCATAAAAAATCCCACCCAGCAAGCCCCCAATCCCTCCCACCCCCTAGCTGGACACCTGTTGTACACCCCCACTCCTAGGTAGATGAGGAATTGATTATCCAGTATATTTAATGAATTTTTATGACTTGGGTGTTATGGGGCCATTGTTATGTGATTTAAACTTTTAAATGATGAAGTTGTGTTAAAGGGAAGTTTTTATTAAAGTGTTTTTTCACATTGTGTAAATCGTGTAATGACTGTTTTCTCACCTACAAGATGTGTTGTAGGGAAAAAAGGTTGTTAGGCAAACTTAGAAACTAAAACATTAGATACGTTCTATGGTTTGACAGAGAAGTGTTTTTATTCACAAAAAGCAGCAGCAAACACTAGAAATTGGGGTGTCTTATCTTACCGTGTTATGAAATAAGTCTCTACGTTTAAAAAGTAAAAAAGATCCTTAAAATAAACGAATATCAGACGTTTTTGTGTTCGTTAAAACAGGGGGTTATCCTTGTCTGTCGTTACAAGATGGTATGCCTGAGTTAAAGAAGAGGTGTTTTATTCACAAAAAAAAGCTGTAAATACTAGAAAAAAGCCTGTCTTATCTTACCGTGTTGCGAAATAAGTCTCTACGTTTTAAAAGTAAAAAGAACGTTAAAATAAACGAATATTAGAGGTTTTTGTTCGTTAAAACAGGGTTATCCTGGTCTGTCGTTACAAGCTAGTCATGCCAGAAAAACTCCGCAAAGACAAAGAATCCGCGTGTGTGTCTAGCAGAGTCCGTCAGACATCCTCCCTCTGCAACAGTCATGCTCGAAATGACGGCCTGGAAGGCCGGGCGACCAAACCACGCCTACGGCCGTCCCCTAAGAGAGGCGGAGAGACGAACCAAAGATTTAAAATAAAGTACTGTTTTTAACATTAGAACGAACGTTATTTTAATAAATCTTTAGCAGTTCTTTAATTAATGAAGACCTTATCACTTTTAAAACTGTTTATTCTTTTAACTCTAGTTCATAGGGAAAAACGTTGTTTATTTTATTTGCTTAATTCGTCTAGTCCTTTAATAGATATTTGTTTTTGTCAAGTTAAGATATAACCGGTGTTTAAAATTAACTTATACAAGTTTTTCCTTTTTAAACAAAGAACTCTAGTGCATAGGAAAAAAACGTTGTTTATTTTATTTTATTTGCTTAATTCGTCTATTCCTTTAATAGAACTTTAATAGAGTCTTTTAAAAATTAGCTTATACAAGTCTCCTTTTAAACAAAAAATCACTAATATACAGGGCTTTATTTTTATTTAATTATTCGTACTTAATTCAGTCAACCCTATTATTTACTCTCTGATTTTTGTTAAACTTAAGACATAATGCAATGATGACGGTATAAAATAGATTTGCGGCTACATAAGTTTTAGTCCTAAACATAACCTCTGTTTTGTTTTATATTACGTTTAATAACTTTATTTACTCATTGATTTGTTAATATTAACTTACGACGTGGTATAGCAGTTAAAACGCGTGTACAAATATCTAACAGGTCCGAAACCAACTGTTTTTTTGTTTCATACGTGTAATAAAATCAACGCGGTTTTTTCTCTGTGATTTTACAGCCATAAGGCCTGGGCCGGTGCGTTATCTATTAATTGAAACCGACAACAAAGAAATGCAAATATCACGTCTGGCCTTTTGATTACTGAAGCGTAACTCATTAGCAAACTAACTAGTTTTTGAGGGGGTCTGGCATCGTAAATTTTGTTAGAAGTTTAGTTAAAATCCGTAGATCAAAGCATAGACATTGTGGCTATTTTATGACGTACACCTGCTTGTGTGAACTCTTGTCAAAAGTTCGTTGGAATGGTTCGCTGGATGGTCAACACACACACACACACACACACACACACACACACACACACACACACACACACACACACACTCTCTCTCTCTCACTCCTACATTTACAAATGAAAACTTTTAGAAGCACTCCGGGTATCTGATGAAAAACAGGTTGATTAAACAACTATACGACTTTTGTTTTAACAAATACATTTTTTGATCTTTCAAACCATAATGCTCTAAACAAACCAATTAATGATTAGAAGTAGTCAAATGATCCTCTGATGAACACAAGACGGTTACAGAGTCTTTCTTTATGAATTAGCCCTAAATTAGACTAAAAATGAGCTGTGGTGAGGTTGTTTGCAACAAAAGTAGTTCTTAAACAAGCTGCAACAAATGTGTCACAGAATCTTTACAGAAGTTTAGACTTTCTCTCTCACTTTAAAAATGATGTTATTAACAGTGTGTTTAAATGCAGCATGTTTTATTTTTACACTATAATGTTTTATTTATTAAAATAAAAACAACTGGTCTATATAGGGTTATTTTACTAAGATATGATCAAATAATTGACAGAGGAAATAGTTCAAATAATCGATAAGTCCAACTTATCAACCCCGTTTGAAGTGTCTGACGGTTTGTGACAAATATCTTAATGATACAGACGTGTTAAGATGTTAAGTATGTGTGAAACATGTGTAAAGTTCAATATTACTGTTAAAAATAGTAATATTGTAAATTATTATAAATTTTAAATATGTGTAAAATCGTATATGTTGTTTTTACTTTTTGTTGTTAAGAAATGTTTTCATTTTAATCTAGCCTGTACTTAGTATATCTGTACTGTAAAAGAACAAATATACATTTTCACTTAAAACTTCTCTGTAAAATAATTACACCTACAGTTTTAAACATGTTTAAAAAGTTTTAAACATATTCTGGGTCGCTAAAGTAAGTCATGATGTCTATTGTCTTTAAATTCAACTTTAGTTTTATTCTTTAATTTCTTTAAAATAGCCTGATGATAATGAAACCAAGTGTTTTTCTCACACGAGTAGATAACTCTTCGGATGTGTTTATGACAAACAAGTCAATTTTTACTTTGAAAAGTTTTTCAAATGTATGACTGATCTTTTCTCATTTGACAGACCTGTGATGTTTAACACCCAGAGGGAATACAAGTTGTTTTCATGAAACCTTAAACGGTGTAAATTTCTCAGCTAGAACACAAAAACATGTACATTTTGACTATTTGACTCTTTTTGTAAGTAGCATGGCATTGAAAAGGTTTACCAAAAAATTAAAGCACCGTCTGTGTTTTCAACACGAAAGAGTTGTACAAGGCTATTTCAACTATCATCATCGTTTCTTTTTTGATCCTAACAAAGTGGTAATGAATTTTCTATGACAGGTTTTACAGTTCTCGTACTATATGCGTAAATAGCTGTGCTACAACATTTATGATTATTTTGAATACCAATAGATTTTTGTCAGGGATGTGGCACATCTAAGATTAATAATCTTGTGTAAATGATACTTTTTTTTTTCTTACATCGTTAGTTTTAGTCATATTAGCAAGACTTCAGATGGTCGTTCACAATTGTTTGTTGGACCGTGTGTGTTTTTAGGTGAAGACAACTCTTTGTGAGATGTCATCAAGAAATTAAGTAACAGCCTTTTGTCTTTGAGATATTTATTTTAGTGCAAACTGTCCACACATGAAGCATCAACACGAAAATCGAGTATTGCTGTCTTACCCTTAAAACTATTACAACTGAAACTATTGCACCGAAAGTTGTACATTCATTTAAGTTTGAGCATGTTAAATTTCCACGCTCTTGTAAAGAGTATTGATACATATCGGGCACAATCATCCAAGAGACAAAATCACTAAGTATAGCAAGACAAGAAAATGTTTATAAAGCAGATAGAACCTAAGCAGTGGTGAAAGTTTAACAAACTTGGGGTCATGAAGCAAACCGTCTATCACGACGCACGTTCTCCAGAATGGCTTTGATGATTCGGTTCATAATATCATGATGAAGACGGGCTGAATATTCAGATAGCAGAGGGGTCTGACTGACTTTTTGCTAATATTTGATTTCAAGAACGCACAACCAAATCCTATTGCCATTTCACAAAATAACACCACAACAGGAGATCCCTTTCAACATATACATGTCAAGTCTGCTTTACCATAAGTATAACGTATTCTTCTTATATATATATATATATATATATATATTTGTTCAGGCTAAATACGTTTTAACAACTCTTTTTGTTTTTGTTTTTACAAAGCTGTTAAATTGAACGTTTGTAACTAATACTCATTCAAATGTTGCTGGCCTTTCAGGTCAGCGAACTACAATACCCTGCATACACCTCAGACTACAAACATGGCCGTCGGGCCATGATTGTATATATATATATATATATATTTGTTGTTTATATATACCCTATATAAAAAGACTTGCATTTCCACACTTTTTGCGAAGTAGCCTATACGCTTCTTCCGTATTGTGATGTTACAAACAGTTTTTGCGATCACCGTTAGTGATGCGAAGCCCGATCCATTCGGTTCATCGTCACCTTAAGTCATCTCGATGTGATGTCACCGTATAATTATTTTCTAACAACTCATGGTCATTTTTATATCAGTGAAACATTCAAATAAAGTTAACGGTGTAAAGGTGTCTTTTGTTCATTTAACCTGATGATGTTTGTGGTTGCGGTTACATTCACAGATCCTTCATGTCGGATACGAGTCATAATCTGTCTAATATTGAGCAGTCTACACATAAACGCTATGTTCTACATGTCTAAAGTATAAGTCTGTAGAAAGAATAAACTCATTGATTTAACTTAACAACTTTACAATATAATCTGCACGCACGATACACTCTTAAAATCGATAGTATACAAAATATGTGTAAAAGGACGGATAACATGTTAACGTGATGTTTTGGTTCGCGACTTACACAACTGTTCGTTACTTAACGTTTTCATTAAGTTTTAATATAAAAGATAATAGTCTATTAGCAATTTATATGGTTTAATTATGAAATCGCACAAAGAACCGCTGAAGTACTGTTTGATAAAATTGAAATAATAAGCTACTATGTGCTCATTTATCAGCTTTATTTACATTATGCTGAATGTTAAACTCTTAAACAGAAACATTAAAACATTTCAAACTTGTCAAACATCCGCTTCGACACATTCCTCTTATGAAAACACTTAAATAGAGTACTGTCAAACAGAACGTTGTCTGCAAGTTCCCGACATGTAAATTACCAACAAGTTCTCAAAGAGAAACATACTTATACCGAGCTTGAAAATATGTTCAAAACACATAAATAGCCATCACGCATATAGTTCATGCATCGTTCTAACGCATTCTGCACGCCTTAAAACGATACATTCAATCAAAAATCTGACCGAAAGACAGACAAAACCTCAACGGTAGCTGAGATGGGTCGAGAGGAAAGGGTACAAATAATTATTCTTTGCCACAATAACACATTTGATACCCTTACTGTAGACTTTCTCGACATTCTTTATCCTAGTTATTATTTACCTCTTATTCAATCATAAAACTACAAGAGTTAAAGAAAATTCCTTAATTGATAATGTTTTAACAAATTCTCTAAGTGAAGAAATTAAATCCTGTGTTTTATATTCAGATTTGTCTGATCATTTTCCTTATGGCGTTATTCCGTAATTAGGGTTAACAGGGATAAACTCTCAAAAGAAATACAGCAAAATAATGTTTTATCGATCGATTAAATATGATAGTCCCTCTACACGACGCTGCTTAGGACTAAACAAAATATATTTATTTTAGGACATCTTTCCGGTCTGTCCACGATTCACAAGACAAACCGAGCATAAAAAGCGAGTGTTTGTGTTTTTCTGTTACCTGTACAACTCTAAAAGCTACGCATTTCACAGCGCGTACATGGATACGGATTTATTTCGTGTATGTCTCTAAACAATAGTTAGGTAAACGGCTTACAGTTGATACGTCGTTTTAAGTGAAAGGTGGGATGATTCGTGTCTTTTTTTATTCTGTCCACACCAGTGCTTTGAAAGGTGCACGTTTTTGACCGTTTTTAGATGGTCTGCACCGGCACACAGACACGTGTTTTAAGAATGCATCTGACCAAAAGGTTTGATCCTGGGGAAACAGCAACTGTGTGTGTGTGTGTGTGTTGTCATGATTGTCTTCAGAATTGAACCGCTTTTATTTAAACAATGTAACACGAAGCTACTGTATTCAACAGCACAGTCCCTTGAAATACTGCACTTTAGCTTTTTTCCCTTCTAAATATCTAAACATGTATTTAACTTAAATATTAATTGTTAAGTGTTTACAAAGTTGTCATAACTGTTGTTGGATTTATATTTCACCAAACCTAGAGGACTGAAAACAGGTTTAGCATAAGACCGCATTACAGCCGTTAGCCCGAAAATTCAAGACAACTGAGATTTAATTACTGAGATAATCTACAGAATGTGAAACAAGCTCACAGTTACATTAGAGTTTTGTTTATGTTTGTTACTGTTTCAGAGGTTTAACGCCGTCTCTGAAACCATCGTTGTGTTTTTTATCTTTCTATGTTTTGTTTGTGTTGTTCTGATCCGCAGGGTTCATTTTTAACATCACAAATCGTATCGTATTGTCATGTGAGTGTCTTGTTGTATTTTCATTATTGTTTTTTGCAAACAGTACCGCTGTAATGTTAGCGACCTCTTTGTGTTCTTGGCTTCTCTATGTTCATATTCGTCAATATTGATGTGATTTTGTTTGATTAAATGAAGCATTTAACAAAATTTTGGGGTAATGTGTGTGAATATAGAATGCCGCACAAGGCTCTTTGAAAATATTTGATCTTGAAATATCCACGTAGCATTCGGAATCATTTAAGATTAATAATAACACATTAACATTTTACAGGATATCTGAGTTCTTGGCTGTTTTGTACATTAAATTAAACAGGGATGCATTTACCAGCAAGATCATTTTAATGACTTGTTCACAAGAAAACATAAGATTGTTTAAGAGATAATAATCTCACCGAATGTATCAAAGCATCCGATGTTTATGACTAGAGAAGACATTTACGTTATATTATTAATACTATCCTAGTTTATATCAGATACAAGATAATGTCATTTTCTTTTTTATTAAATTGTTTGAAATTAAAAAGACGATAATGAGTTGATTCAAGCTTTTTTATTTCAACAATATATCGATGAACATACATTGAATTAGTGAAGAAAATGATCAAATCACAGTTACACACAGTGGTCTAGCCAGCAAAGAAAATCTCTGACGGCCAATACGTTTTTGTGTAAAATGAAATTGACCTGCGTTTCAATAACCTCACATATCACGGATTCAAAATTTTTTGCAACCAGCGACGAGCATAAATCTGTTACACACGTACACAGACAGAGAACCTCGTGAATCCCCATCTGATCCCTACGTTCAGTCATCACATCCAGAATTTCTCTGATGGTTATACAGACCGGCTCTTTGCTGTAAATAAACATGCTAGTCAAATCAGGCCATGGGGTATTTTTTAGGCTTCTTACAAAGTCCATTTCATTCTTGAGATTTTTTACACGTTTGTTATCTCCCGTACAATCGTGATTAGGATCGCAAGTATGCTCGACGACCGTTTGCATCAGTTTAATCATCTGTCCTCGGTAATGCGGTTTGTACGCAGTGTCTATGAAGTCAATTAAATGACATGTTTTCCCCGCGGGGCAGCCGCACCGCAGCTGATCATCCCTAGTTGCGGCAGAACTACGGTCACGCTCCATCACCTTTTGCGTAGAGTCAGACATTCTGTTCAGAATTCAAATCTCTCCAAGAGATAAACTTTGTTCCCTAAACGATTGACGCCGATCCGGACTGTCCACTCCTTGTGCAATTTCAGCTTCAATTTCCGGTTATGGTTCAGAACCGACGAAGCGTTATTAGTAGAAAAATTGCAGAGCTCAGACAAATTGGATTGTTGAAGTTGGTCCGTATGCTGTAGATATTGTTTTGATCAACAAGTTGTTGCAGTAGCTCCGTTGACCGTGCTGTCAAGATCTAGGAAAGCGTGCGATAACTGCAGAGGGCAGGCACTCTTTGCTCACAGGGAATGTAGCGTAGCTGTAATCTTCTGTACATTCGAGCGAAATAAGGTGTTGGGGGAAAGATCTTGTTTCTACGTTTCGGATGTTGGTTGGTTAGTTGTTGAGATGAGCAAAAGTACGTCCAAAAGACGTCTTTTAGACGTCTTTGTCTGACGTTGAAATGACCTCCCCTGAGGAGCCAGAATGAAAGTTTTTATGACGTCTATGTTTGACGTCTTTTCGACGTCTTTTTTTGACGTCTTTTCGACGTCTTTGTCAGACGTTGAAAAGACGTCCATTCAGCAGCCAGAATGAAAGTTTTTATGACGTCTTTTTATGACGTCTTTTGAACAACCAATATTGACATCCACAGGACAAATAAACAGACACAAGTCGCATTCAATTAAAACTTATTTATTTATATTAATTTAAATTGTTGAATTGTTTATTGTGTGTGTCCTCCTCCCCCGCTTCTTGCTGGTGCATGCTTGAGGTGCTCCGAAGCATGTTTTTTAATCATTTCTTCAGTTGCGTCCTTGCTCCATTTCATCACTGCAGCTGTAAGTGGAAAGACAGAAATCTTAAATATGCAATAAAACAAAAAAAACAGCTTGTAATCATTTACAAAGTACACACACACACACACACCTGGGCTGCACGGTTATGAGGCATATAAACAGCGCTGGTGTAGGAAAACCATATAAGCAAATTTGTGTCTAATCTACTTAATTTAGACCAACTAAAATCAATAACTTATCAATTAATTAAGTAAGCCTAATTAAGACATGTATTCAATAAATGTATTAAAAACAGAAGGACGTATTTTCAGCCTTAGGCTACTCAAAGGCCGCGGAAACTGGTATGCTTGTTTGTTACAATTCAATCCATTCCACACCCGACGTTCTTCATTATCTTCCTATATAATTGGTTGATGAAATATTGATTACAATTAAAAAAATGATACAATTTATACAAAACGAAATTCACTTTACAGAAAGGCTTTCTACAAAACCAAACTGACTGAAGTGCTCAATTTATTTACTAATTTATTTATTATTATTTTAAAACGACCTATGTTGGTTATGAAAAGTGAACAGCATCACTAAGATATAGGCTCATAAAATGCGCAATATGTCGGGAGACATGATTGCGCATTTTATGAGCCTATCTTAGTGATGCTGTTCACTTTTCATAACCAACATAGGTCGTTTTAAAATAATAATAAATAAATTATTGGGTAATAATAGATTATGATGGATTTTTTTTAAACCCTATCCGCTTTTACAACCCTGTTCAACCCTGTCCGGACAAAAAAGTCTAAGGCAACCTCCAATAGCTAGTGCAAGTGGTGTGTTTGCAGGGGCGCATTAATGCACGGGCTTCAAGGGGTTGAAGCCCAGGGGCCTACACTGGAAAGGGGGCCCACTGGCTGCAAGGAAATTATATTTTTTGAATAATTATTTATATGGGAGTTTGCAGCAGTGACAACAGCATTCTGTAAACAAACTCACACACTCATTTTCAGCGACGCCCTGGTGGTAGTTGCCTATATAGTGAATGGTT
This sequence comes from Schizothorax lantsangensis, assembly GCA_027422415.1. Taxonomy (NCBI): domain Eukaryota; kingdom Metazoa; phylum Chordata; class Actinopteri; order Cypriniformes; family Cyprinidae; genus Schizothorax; species Schizothorax lantsangensis. The sequence continues at coordinate 31,541,732 of CM049855.1, forward strand.
CAGTTTAGGTTCCCCCCCCACAGTTTGTGTAGGTGGTATGTTCCCCTTCCACGTGTTCCACCGATATACTGTAAACGGAATGCACAATCATCAATGCATTCGCTTATTTCGCTAGTAAAGTAACGTTTGCCCAGCACAAGAGTGTCTTTATGTTAACCTGTAGATTAACAAGAGAAACAACACTGCTGTGTGAAAGGAACTGGACCGGACAACATTCTGTAACCTCATACAGTGCAAATTCAGTAATTTGCGTGAATGTAATCTATGTGTCAGTTGAAGGTTTTAGATTAAGGTGCTGCTTCAAAGTCTCAATTTTAAATCCAGGGATGGAAAAATAGGAATCCTCCTATTGCTTAAATGTGATCATTAAACTTTATACGGCTGTGATTTAATTAATTAAACGTGAGCACGGCATGTTTCAAAATAAAAACGCAGTTAGCAATCACCAAACAATCCACATTTATTCATTTATCATATCGTGTTGTTTCGTACTACTGATGATGAATAATGACTATTTTGTGTGATTTATGGTGTTTAAATCACCTGTAAACTCACATTTCAGCCAGGAAAGTTTTGATGGCATTTTCTTTTCATATTACCTCCGTATAAAGCCTGTAATAACGTCTTGTTATATAATGGCTATAATTCTGCTGTTCCGAAGCACCACCTTGTGGCAAAGAGTGAATTTGCATATTCACTTATATTCACATTTTACGCAGAACAGTGTTGTGAATGTTAACTGGCATATTAGCAAGAACAAAAAAAAAAAATGTATAAATAATTGTCAGGAAGCTTCAAGATGATGTTGAAATGCAAAAAAACAAATACAAATTATAATAATAATTTTGCCAGGAAGCTTAAAAAAAAAAAAAAAAAAAAAAAAAAGGTTTTCTGGGTTAGGGGGGCCTACCGTAATGCTGTAGCCCAGGGGCCTCTATTTATCTTAAGGCGCCCCTGTGTGTGTGTGTGTGCGTGTGCGTGTGCGTGTGCGTGTGCGTGCGCGTGCGTGCGTGCGTGCGTGCGTGCGTGCGTGCGTGTGTGTGTGTGTGTGTGTGCTTGCGTGTGTGTGTGTGTGTGCTTGCTTGCTTGCTTGCTTTACTAAACTGACTGAAACTATCAGTGCTTTCAACGGTTTGAGCGCAACCCTCCAACCTATTCAGACAGATCGTGAGATAATTAGAATAAATTAACTAATTATTAGCCCTAAGTGCAGTCTGCCATGCTGATCCTACATAAACAATGAATCCACCCTAAAAATATTACTTGAAAGATCCCACCCCATTTGAGAAGCACAAGGAAACTCAAAATGCATACACTGTAAAAAAAAATAAAAAAAAAATCTCCTAAAAAATAAGTTGAGAAAACTCAAAAATCTGCTGAAGCTGGTTGCCTTAAACTTTTAAGTTTGCTCAACTTTTTATTTTTTTTAATTTTTTACAGTGTAGGCCTACATCATTTTGCACAAAGAAATAGCAAAGTCCAACATGGATTGAAACATCTGGTCTTTTGCACATTTTATCACAGCCTGAGCATACCTCGGATTGCTCTGTAAATGCATGAGGTCTCCAGGGCCGTCTTGTCTTTTTTCCCCTTTCCCTTCATATTAAAATGGGCCATGAGACGATTACTGAAGAGCCTGAAGAGATAAGTGAAAATTTTTATTGATCACTGATCATGGTCTTATAAGCATATATGGAGTCTCGTGGTCCTTATGCATGAATTCAGAGATTTTTATCTTAACTGCAACAAACTTTAGTAAATGACTGCACCAGCTGGACGTAAAACACTTTGGTGTAAAGTAAACCCTAGACAGGCTTAGATGGGTCCAGCCTTGTGAGAAATAATTTGACATGACATGACGAGGCGCGTCCACGCGGACTCATTCTATCGCAGCAATAGTTGAGATGCTGCTCACTTTGCTATGGTTCCAAACTTAATTTCAATGTGATTTTTACAGAGGTGTCCAATGCACGTCCTGCATTGGTTGACGTGCGCTCAGAAAAAAAGAGATTTTGATCATGTAATTACATTTCCTGATCATTGTACCGCTAATATGTTGAAACATACCTGTCAAAGACTTTGTGGACACAGTCCTTCACATCCTTTCCTCCGATTCGAGCAAGTTGCAGCACCTGTTGAAAGTTCATGCAAAGTCCATGACTAAACATTCTAAAAAAAATAGTGTTCTTTCTTGCTATACTAATAAAAACAGTATACAGTGCATTTGTTCTGCATGAGTACTACAGTTAAATGATAATCCAAAGCAAATATTCATGATAAAGTCATTTAGCTATGAATTACCCTTTTTATACCATTGTCACTTGCCAGTGTCAGACTTGATACAAATACTTTAAACACTGGCTGCTTTACAAACATGTTTCTAAGGAGGATTAATGAGAATTTATTAACAATTCATCATCCATTCTCATCAACACACAACTTCATTCACATATGCTTGCTGCAGATGAAAGTTGAAATATTGCATTTATACATTAATTATTGTAAATATACTGTATTTGCAAAAACACTAAATGTTTGTCCAAAGGTTTCACTGATCATTTTTAGAAATATCAATAGCATTTGTAGTAGGGATGTCAATTTTCAATAATTTCCATAATCGATCGTCGTTTAAATACTGCAAAATATGTCTATTGCAGTGGCATATATACTATAGTCACCGGCATGACAGGATGTGCAAATGCCACTCCTCACCCGAATGAAAAGGGTTTTTAGTCTAAATAAAAGGCTAGTGGCAGGATGGTAAAATGAATAGATGTGATTACGATCATTTGATAAAAGGAAGAGAGCGCGCTGTAGTTACGCACGGGATCATTATACTTTGTGTGCTGTTTCATATTCTGTCACGGAGACCGCTGAATGCGCCTTTTTAAATGGTTTCATGGTGCTCGTTTTTTTATTTTTAAAACATCATAGCAATGTTTGCAATTGACATTATCGGGATTTAAAATAAAATGATCCCAAACGCAAGTACGGCACGTGGGGCTGTGACGCGCGGTCAGTGATCCGCTTCCAGAACCACCGCCGTTGCTACAAACACACTGTTACCCATTTGAAACATTTTAATGTGAGTATTATGACACAAGTGAGGTACAAAGCTTTGTTAATAAGAGAAATAATTGGTTAGCAGGCAAATGTTACATCGCGACCATGCTTTTTGATTCATGCCGAGCGCATACATTTAAATCAAGCCATACTTTGTGTTCTGTTTTTCCGGATGGTCACGAATTTAATAATATTTATTGTTTCTTTTCCCAAATCCTCACTGTCTCACCCTCTAGATTCGCAGGTTTATTTTATTGTTGTTCACTTTTAATCACTGTTTTCACATCTCTTACTGTGGTAAACGTGTGGGGGGAAATGAAAGATTTCGTGGCCATGAATTAAGAATTCGTTACTATGACTTAAATTGTTCCCGCATTTAAGTTAAATCATGGGTTTTCTTGGGCAGGGGTTTTCAAACTGTGGGTCACACAAAGCCACTTGGCGGCAGCTAAATGACACACACACACACACACACACAGTTCCTAGGGCTGGACGATATACAAAGATTAATTACGAATTGTGATATTGCTCAGTGCGATTTTCGAATCGCAAAGTCTGGGATTTAAAACATGCGTTGCGTGTTTTGAAGCGCGGACGCGCACGAGTTGTAATATCAGTGAGGGTCTCGTCTGCATTATTAATGAGAAGAAACTCTCTCACTTCACTGCGCTGTGTTCTGCATGAGATTGCATACACCGGAAAATTCAAATGTTGCGAAAACTGTATCGGTATGTTCATTAATTTCTGTCGTCTGTTTGAACTCTGCACTGTATCTCTGTATCAAACTCTAGAGTTTGTTGTTTTCGTTCCTTCATATGCATTTAATCCATAAACTGTCCGTAAAAAGCATTTCACATGTACGGGTTGAGCGGGGCACAAATGCGGGGTTAATTGTAACACTATTTCCACATGCTAGCATAACAGAATTTACAAAATGTCCTATTATTTCCTTGCCATATCATCACTATATAGAGAAAAAAATATATATATATTTTGAAGATATAGCTGAACATTTATTTAACCATTGCAAAAGTAAACGTCTGGCTGAGGTAAATTTGTCTTCTCGGTTTTTAGTGTTTATTTAAAATGAGACGCATATGTTTATTATTTTTACAACTATTTCAAAATTATTTTAATCTCTAAACTGTTTGAGAATTCTGCTTCGCTTCTTATGCTTTGCTAAAATAAAATAAAGTGTTGGGTTGTGAGTGTTACGAGGTTGACGAGACGTGAGACGAGAGGATCCATTTGCAAGGCTTTATTCTTAAACATGGTCAGAACACAGGCAGGAGGTCAGTACACGGCAAACAGGTATGGCAGGGGCAAAACACAGAGCAGTCTGTAGAGCAAGCGTGGGTCGACGATCAGCATACGATATCCAGAGGGCTAGGCAGAGAGAATAATCCAGGAGCACGGGCAGGAATCAGAACACAGGGAATCTAACTAGGAATACTTGGGAACGCTTGGTATGCAGGCTAGGCTAACAATACTCGGCAGAGTGTAAGAGAAAGTCCAGAGTTTATATAGTGTGTGTGATTGGGTGATGGGTGATGTGAGATTGTTTTCAGGTGTGTGCGTGATCAGTGCAAACAGCTGTGTTAGTGCAGTGGATGATGGGAAATGCAGTCCTTGAGTGATCTGTAACTGACTGTGTGGTGTGAAAGTCCATGTGATGGGTGAGTGACCTCTAGTGGTGAATGACCAGAAGTTCATGGCCTGGATTTGTGACAGTGAGGGCACTTTTTTTTTTATAGCACTCGCAGCGCGGATTACAGTTCATAACCGCACCGGAGTGAGCGTGTTTCCAGGTTTTATGGACATATTTCTAGACTCATTAACGTCTGTAAATTAAGAAATTAAAACGTAAATATTAGTAGTGAATGTTTACAGTGGTACTAGCCTATAAAATAAAATGGTTATTTTTCGTAAATACTTCATTTCTGCCATATTATGCTTTTAATTATGATTAAGCTTATAGTATATGTACAAACCCGATTCCAAAATAGTTGGGACACTGTACAAATTGTGAATAAAAAAGGAATGCAATAATTTACAAATCTCATAAACTTATATTTTATTCACAATAGAATATAGATAACATATCAAATGTTGAAAGTGAGACATTTTGAAATGTCATGCCAAATATTGGCTCATTTTGGATTTCATGAGAGCTACACATTCCAAAAAAGTTGGGACAGGTAGCAATAAGAGGCCGGAAAAGTTAAATGTACATATAAGGAACAGCTGGAGGACCAATTTGCAACTTATTAGGTCAATTGGCAACATGATTGGGTATAAAAAGAGCCTCTCAGTGTGGCAGTGTCTCTCAGAAGTCAAGATGGGAAGAGGATCACCAATTCCCCCAATGCTGCGGCGAAAAATAGTGGAGCAATATCAGAAAGGAGTTTCTCAGAGAAAAATTGCAAAGAGTTTGAAGTTATCATCATCTACAGTGCATAATATCATCCAAAGATTCAGAGAATCTGGAACAATCTCTGTGCGTAAGGGTCAAGGCCGGAAAACCATACTGGATGCCCGTGATCTTCGGGCCCTTAGACGGCACTGCATCACATACAGGAATGCTACTGCAATGGAAATCACAACGTGGGCTCAGGAATACTTCCAGAAAACATTGTCGGTGAACACAATCCACCGTGCCATTCGCCGTTGCCGGCTAAAACTCTATAGGTCAAAAAAGAACCATATCTAAACATGATCCAGAAGCGCAGGCATTTTCTCTGGGCCAAGGCTCATTTAAAATGGACTGTGGCAAAGTGGAAAACTGTTCTGTGGTCAGACGAATCAAAATTTGAATTTCTTTTTGGAAAACTGGGACGCCATGTCATCCAGACTAAAGAGGACAAGGACAACCCAAGTTGTTATCAGCGCTCAGTTCAGAAGCCTGCATCTCTGATGGTATGGGGTTGCATGAGTGCGTGTGGCATGGGCAGCTTACACATCTGGAAAGGCACCATCAATGCTGAAAGGTATATACAAGTTCTAGAACAACATATGATCCCATCCAGACGTCGTCTCTTTCAGGGAAGACCTTGCATTTTCCAACATGACAATGCCAGACCACATACTGCATCAATTACAACATCACGGCTGCGTAGAAGAAGGATCCAGGTACTGAAATGGCCAGCCTGCAGTCCAGATCTTTCACCCATAGAAAACATTTGGCGCATCATAAAGAGGAAGATGCGACAAAGAAGACCTAAGACAGTTGAGCAACTAGAAGCCTGTATTAGACAAGAATGGGACAACATTCCTATTCCTAAACTTGAGCAACTTGTCTCCTCAGTCCCCAGACGTTTGCAGACTGTTATAAAAAGAAGAGGGGATGCCACACAGTGGTAAACATGGCCTTGTCCCAACTTTTTTGAGATGTGTTGATGCCATGAAATTTAAAATCAACTTATTTTTCCCTTAAAATGATACATTTTCTCAGTTTAAACATTTGATATGTCATCTATGTTGTATTCTGAATAAAATATTGAAATTTGAAACTTCCACATCATTGCATTCTGTTTTTATTCACAATTTGTACAGTGTCCCAACTTTTTTGGAATCGGGTTTGTATATAGTATATTTTGGTGGGTCTTGAAATAGATTATAGCCTACTTGTCTAGGTGGGTCATGGAATGGAAAAGTTTGGGAACCCCTGTTCTAGGGAACAAATTAATGAAACATGGACAGCTGCCACAAATTAATATGTCATAGGAACGAATTAACAAGTTGTATGAATAGACTATATCTGTCCTGCTCGCATGCGCAGCCCTGTCAAAGCGAAGTGCCCGATATGCAATAATTATCTAGGGAAATTATGATTGAACATGACTTATTACTACATTTCAATACAAAATAACTTTGTACTGTATCTGTTTTAATGTACTTTTAAAGTTTGGATCATATTAAAAGCTAGTTTGTACATTAGTAAATTATTTTTGTGTAAGATCCAGCGCCTTCACCGTCACTCACAGCCGTTTGCACGTGTTTTGCGCATGAGCCGCGCGCACCCCAAAATGAAACTGCTTAATCGACCATCGATAGCTTTTATCGATTACGTCTCTTATCGACAATTAATCGATCGTCGATTAATTGTTGAAATCCCTAATTTGTAGTAAATCTATATTCACTCAATCAAATCGAGAATCAAATCAATAATCAAATTGAGAGCTTTGCGAATCAGAATCGAATCGGAATGATACCCAGCTATAGCTGTATATAGTCAATCAGGGACAATCTATTTAACAAAGTTTGTGTAATGTGTGTAGGATATATCATAGGACCCATTAAAGAGGACCTATTATGCCTTTTTATACAATGTGTAATATATATTTCTCACGTGTTCCAAGAATGTATCTATGAAGTATCAGGTCAAAATACTGCACAGATCACTTATTATTTAATCTGCATTATGCCTTAAATAAATGCCATTTTGCTCATGAGACACTCTCTCTTGTAAATTCTACCAGGGTATCAAAAGCTTTGGTGTCAGAGAGGCGTTGCTCCTCTCTCTCGAAATCCTCCACGCACTCCAACCTCTTGATGTGTGTGGCTGAAAAGGCTGGCTCACTTCTACCAAGGCGTCTGACCTCCATGTGTATTTCAATTAATTTTGTTAAGACTTTTTTCTGAAATTCTGAAAGAAAAAAAAACATGCACATTTATTAGAGTTGCATGATTTTGGGGGAAAAAACATCCAATGTAACCTTGGTTCCCTGAAATATCAAGAATGAGCATTGTGACAGGCACTGAAGCCTGACTGAATGACATTTGCACACCTGCTTGAACAATTTGCTTTTCAGCCTGCTGAAACAGGCAAAGCAATACATCTGTGTAAGTCGGTGCTGAATGCCTTGCAAGGTCAGCTATACAATGCTTGTTTCCATAATCTCAGGGAACCGAAGTTTTGTTATGAATTGAGATGCATTGCATTGCCCCATTTGCTGATGTTTTGGGGGAACATAATTTAAAAGTGCTGTGCTACAAACACAGAATCCATCCCACGAGCCTATAGCTCATGGGCACTCAGGGATGAGGGGCCTAGACTGCTTAAAGACAAGAAAAAATAGCCTAATGGACACATTGCATAGACCTCACAGGAGGTCAAAAACTGCAAAGCAAACAAAATATGTGCCTGGGAAGCAGGGATGTCTATAGAACCTGGCAATGGTGGGTGATGACATAATATGAATGAAGACAGGATAGAGAACACAACAGGTGAGTATAACTGGTAAGTATAAACATGTGTAGACCTGATGGATGAGTTTGAAGCAGATGAATATGGCAGGTAATACTTATCATGTGAACTAGGAAAGACATAGTCCAAAGTCCAATAATGTTCTGGTAAGTAACAAGTGGGTAAACACTGGTAACTAAACAACAAAGAGATTGTTGGAAATCAGAGAATGAAAGATACAAGGTAAGTAACCACCAGGTAGGTAGAAGAAAGTCCAAACTTCCAAAATGTTTTTTTTTTTAAGTCAAAAATAATAAAAAATGCTGTATTTGTCACCACATGGAAGAAGTCCTTGTGAAACTGTGCTGATTCATTTAGCTACAAAACTGCACCATATTCAACCACTGTAAAGCTTGATTAATAAGAACATCTAGTTTGCTTGTACAGTGTGTCTTGTTCAGTTCAGTTTGGGTGCTTTTGACATTGGTTGAAATACTTTAACACTTACTTGCGGTGGGCATTGGGAATATATCGGTTGACCGCTGAGACCCTGCAACTCCAGTACCTGTGTAAGAAAACAGATCTGGGCCACAAAACATAAAGATTGCAATTATATTTGATAATCTGTATTGTTAAAAATTAATGGTGCACAGCTATGACCATCATCGCTGTATCGGAGGCTGTTATCCCTGGTGCCAGTGCTGTGTCTGATCCTGCCCCTATCATCGTTGTAACGGAGGCTGTTATCCCTGGTGCCAGTGCTGTGTCTGATCCTGCCCCTATCATTATTGTAACGGAGGCTGTTATCCCTGGTGCCAGTGCTGTGCCTGATCCTGCCCCTATCATCATTGTAACGGAGGCTGTCACCCCTGATGGAAGTAATTAATTTAATAATATTAAATTGTAATAATACATTTTTAATTAATAAAGTGTTGTCTATCTTATCTCATCTTGAGCCAACACTGTCTGACTGCCTGACCTGTAGCTGTGTCTGGATCCATTACTGTACCCTGATGTGACACTGTGTCTGGAACTCTCGGTGTGCCATGATGCGTGACTGTGTCCTGATGAGACGCTGTGCCTGGACCCATCACTGCGTTTAGGACTTCCAGATTTAGGTTTTTCATATTGAGAGCCTGAAAAATACACAAAGAATGTTCTTAGATTTAACATGATTAGTTTTTAGTTTTTTTTAAAGTGGTTAATTTAATGCAATAAATAAATACTTACTGCATGTGGACATTTCTCTGCCCCAAGACCCACCACCAAACTCAGCCTGACTGGACAAGGCTGAAATTTTAGAGTACAAAAATGAAAATAAACCTATTAATGCTTTCATGTTATGTTCTGTGTGTGTATATGTGTGTATTATATATATATATATATATATATATATATATACATATATCATTTTTTGCATTTAATATATTATGTGATCAGAACTCACAAGTTGACTTTTTAGATGCCTCATTCAAAACTGGCTTTAACTTTGTTGGTGCAATGGGAAAGGGGGGAAGCTTCTTACCTACTAAGATACAATTTAAATTAAAAATAAGAAAGTCCATCTGTAACATAATGAATGTATAATGAATATAATCATGTGAATTTTTTACCCATCATGCTCTCGTCTTCCAACTCATCAGAATCTGTTCAGAGCAAATCGACATTTTAAAACATAAATTGTAAAAAAAAAAAAAAAAACATTTCCATGCTTGACATTTCTGTATTTAGAGAGAAACACACCAACGACATAGTCGTCAAAAGTTCTTTTCGATCTTTTCCTCTTGCTACCAACCACTACCTCCTCCTCCTCCTCATTCTCCTCGGCTTGGCTGGTCAAGTTATAGCTTTCGCAGTCACGAATATTGTCTAGAGGTGTAATAAACATTGTAATAACTGCAATAACTCACTAATTATGTAATAATTTGAACCATCCTTTAATTAAAACTTACCTGAAGTAATTTTTCTTTTAATTAATGGGAATATCAGCCAGTCATCCTGGGGGTCTTTTTTCATTCTGAAAGCTTCTTTTGTTCTATTTTTTGGCCATTTAACTGTTTTGTTATTTATATTTATCCAATTATTGGGAAGTGTGCCTTCTATTTCCTTTCCATTTTCCACCCAGACAGCCCTGGCAAACATGGTCTGAAAAGGACAGTATATGCATGTTACTTTAAGATGCATGTTACTTTATCAGTTAATTTCATATCAACTTGTAGTAGAGGAGAAAAGTATACATTTGTATCAGTATGCACTGTAAAAAGTAATCACTGAATCTACTTAAGAAAAGCTTGTAACTGATTTTGTCAAATTTGTTGATTTTACTCGATTATGCTGTGTTATATGAACTTTCAGTTGGCCATTGTGATGACGTGCTCAACAGATGTCTGTGATTGGCTACAATGATCATTGCTTCACGCTATTCACCGAGTGCTTACACAGATACACACGGGGCTGTTTGAAAGCCGTGTCTATCAGTGGATCGGTCTATGAGCGGATATATTAGGAATCCGCTGACTGATCCGCTGATAGACACGGCTTTCAAACAGCCCCGTGTGTATCTGTGTAAGCACTCGGTGAAGAGCGTGAAGCAATGATCACTTTTGATGATTTGATGATTACTTTTGACAACACTAGTTCTTGTACTGGGTTCATATTATTTTGTCAAACATTTTCTATACAAATTGAAATGCAACTTCATTTACTTGCATTTTCAGTGACTTGATTAATGTTAGTCTGGCCTATTTTTTTTTTTTTAAGATTTTAGCAGAGTTCAGTCGCATATCTGGCAAAAACCTGCAAACCGAATTTTTTCAAGAACTGGACAGATTCACTCAACGGTTCATTGACATCTTCAAGGCCAAAGGGGGAGACATTGGATGTAAGCTTAAGAAGATTCTGCAACAGATTGAAAATGAGGTAAGCTACATAGACACACCCTAATTATTATTTTATTTTTTCTGGTAAAACAACTATTGCTTTTGCGGTTGTTTTTTGCTCGTTGCTGTGTTGGTGCTATGAGTGCTATTTTTTGGGGGGGGGAAAGTAGAAATGCACAGTCTCCTGTGAGGGCTAAGTTTAGGTGTAGGGTAGGTGTAGGGCAATAGCACATACAGTTTGTACAGTATAAAAACCATTACGCCTATGGAGAGTCCCCATAAACCACAAAAACCAACATGTGTGTGTGTGTGTGTATGTAACTACTAAACTTGTTCACTCTGTTGTCCAATTCTGTATTTCACCACTGTGAAAAAAAAAAGAAAGGGACATTGATTGTTGTACATAATTGCTGTATGTGCAAAATTGCAGTATGTGTGTTGTTGATTTAAAGGCATGACTTGAGTAACATTATTTTGTTGAATAAATGTTCCAGTGTTGTGCCAAAAATCTTTTGTCTGTCTTTGTTTTAATAACTTAGAGTTTTGAGTACAACTTACTTGAGAAATTTAAGGTAATCAGTTTCCACACATTTTTCTAGTAATGTGAACAAGCAGACTTGTTAAGATAACTGTTTTGTTTGTACTAAACTTATCTTAAATTTGTGAGTTGGCTCAACTTGTCAGATTGAGTTACGAATACTCAAGTTTTCTAGTTACCACTACAAATACACAAGTTATATATACAAAGTTGTAGTAAGTTGTATCAACTCAAAATTGAGTAAGTTGAGGTAATCAGTTTCCACAGGTTTTCCAAGTAAACTCAATGAATTACTTTTTACAGTGTGTGTGGTCCTTAGGAATCAAACCCTTGACTAATGATATTGTTAACACCTACTTCTACTAGTTAAGCTACAGGAACACCTGATATTATTAAAACTATTACAGTGTACTCTTCTACAGTAAATTAAAATGGAGATTAGACTAAATTCAACCTTTAACATTTGTGCTCCATGCCATGGCGTAGGGGTATGAGGACATAACCACCCGTTTCTTGTGAAAGGCAGGCCACCTTGCGGATGAGATCTGTTTTATGCAGTAGTCCTCTTTTCATCCTGCCCTGTCCATTCCTAGTGCACACTATATTCAGAAGTTTGGAACTGCACGGTTGATGAAACAGTGTTGTAGTGTAGCGCTGGTTAAGAATTTTGCACACAAAAGTTCCATCTGCATTTTTTTCTTGAATGAAAGCAAAGCTTTCATCTTTCAAGAGAAAACAAGAGTCTTTCTCTTTCAGAGAAGCAAGCACAGGCTGTGTGGCATGTTGCATTTTGCCCAGGTTGTTGTTTTCTGCATGTTCAATCTCAGACAAACGCCTGGTAACCTGTTCCAGGGGACTTTTCCCATTCCTCACACATTTTTTGATTTTTTGCAAGTGGTTTTCGAAAGGAAAACAGCTAATTTCATTTAGTGAACGGTTGAAGTGTCTGACATCTTCGTGAAGGTGCAATAGTCCATGTACATTGTACACAGGAAAACACTTGCCATACAGGTCAGCACTGCACATGACAAAGTGCTTCATTAGCTCTTGGGCAAACTGAAGGTAAGCATTCCGGATCTTGTCATCTGACTCCAGCATTATGGACATTGACACAGTTAATGACAGGAAATGGCTGTATTTCTCAGGGGACAACACATCTTTCAGGACCACAGGTCCTGTGTATAACAAAAACTGCCGTAATTCGGTGGCCTTCCACCTGTCCAGATCATGTAAACCCCGGGGTTGCCGTGCAAATTCACTTGGCATCTTCCCTCTCAGGGCATTCAGCTTTTGTGATATCTCCCCCTTTTGCCTTACAGACAAACGACAGTGGTTCGGGCCTTTGGTCAAGAACAACATGAGGCGTCTAACAACTCCCAAGATGACTATATGCATGTAATCTAAAACAAAAGAGCTCACGCAAGGAATTAATGCAGGAATTAAGGGGCTGACACCGGTTTGGTGGCTGCTGTACTCTTTTCTACTGAAAGCTTCATCTGTTCGAAGACAGCATTCCTGTTCACTGAACACAATTCTTCCCTCGACATGCTCACCTCTGATTACACATCTTTCACAGCTGTCATAGGCATTGTGATTCTTGATACATTTAAGATATGCTCTTGCCGGGGCATCACATATCAGAGCTTCAATTTGCACAGTGTAAGTCTGGTCTTCATAACTTATCCCATTGTCCTGGAGATGCTTGTACTCGTTCAAAAAGTCTGAAAGAAACTCTTCCAGGGGACTGGGCTTCTTTTGTCCACAAAATATAGCGACTATAAATGGGTCAAAGTGGCTAAACTTTGCGAGTATTGGCCAGAATTGAATGCCGCTACTTTTGAAAAGTGGTATACCATCAATGTTTACACTGAGGTGTACAGCATTACTCGCTGTCTGACTTAAAAACTGGTGGATCCCCTTCTCTAACCCATAATATTTGTACTGCCCGCCACATTTACCAACAGATGTTTTATCTTGTGGTGTAGAAAGAAGTGTCCTTGCATCCATAGGCAATGAGTGCCCTTGTTTTATTAATATGGACAGTAACTCATTCACAGATCTGTGTGTCTCTCTGTTTTTTGTGGCCCACTGTTTCAAGTCGTCCTCCAGGTTTACATTTACTTCTTCATCATTTTGTTTGTGTTCCAAATCTGCAGACTCCTGATTGTCATCACTACAGGATTCTAAACTGTCTAAACTAATTGTAGACCCAGGCTCACTGTCACTGTCAAAAGCATTTGGAATGCCCGGCAGACTGTCATCACTGTCTGAATCTTGCAGAAGTTGATCCAGTTCTCTTTTTCTTTTTCGCCATATTTTTAAGTAAGCCATCTGTAAAACAAGTAAGTCAGGGGTGGACAAGTTTTTATTTTATTTTATTTACTCGGTTAAGTTGTATGTACTTGGAAAATCTATTTTAAGCTTGACAGATTTAGTTATATGAACTTATAAAGTTTAGTTGGAATAACTTTTTGTTTTTGAGAATTCAGTACCAATTGTACCGATCAGTACCTTATTTTTCTTAGTCAACCACACCATAAAAACTTTTTTTAATTTAGTGTTCGTGCTGCATTAAATGTTTAGTCAATTCAAATAACCATGTTATCACCTAGTCCAGCTTGACATTTCATGTTGGCTAAACCTGCAGCATGAATACTAATTTCTTAACTTTTTTTTTTTTTACACAGTGATAATTGCTGGAAGAGTATATATGCCAGTGTTGCTTTGCCCCATTAAATTATTATTGCTAAATCATTATCTGTCGATTACTTTACAACTGTCAGGAATTGTCACATGGATTAATGGATTAACTCAAACAGGTTTATTGATCAATTCAGGTAAGTGAATGACAATGGTAAAGGCTGATTGACTTGTGAATAACTGTTGGTCTTGATTTTGCAGTTGGACATGAACTGTAGCATATAGGAAGCACATACCACTGTACAGAGGTAAGTAACAGGACATCAGGAGATGCAATGATGGAGATCAGAAGATGTGACGGGATTGAACCATGGTGCGATACAATTCTAACAGGTGAAAAGAGGTAAGCTGTCTTGATTCTAGTCGGACACTAGACACAAATTGAGTCGTGCATGTTTTTATGCCTGGTTGCATATTGCATATTGGATAGTGATGGATCAGGAAACTGCAGGGGACTTGACTGCGCTGGGGCTACAGGAGAGCCAGCAAAGTTGGTGGTCCTTAGAGTCCTGGCAGAGCAGGAGACTTCATGTCGGTATGTAACTTTGGGATACCTCTGGAGTGTCGGCAGGTCTTTGATCGCCAGCTAGGTTTAGAGGCATAGTGAATCTTGAAAGGGTCGGGAGGTATCATGACTATAGCAGTGCCCTCAGTGGTTGCAATGATTGAGTCGAGTGCAGCTTCAATGGCTGTGACGAGGAAACATAGAGCAGCTTCCATAGCTGCCATGAAGGAGCAGGATGCAACTTCCTTCGCTTATGATGAAGGAGCTTGGAATGGCCTCTGTGGCATGAATAAATTATGCAGTTGAATTTTGATTGTCACCATGTCAGGAAAAACACCCTGGGAACAGGTAAGTTTCAAACAGACCAAACTCTTTATTAACTGATAAAGCAGCTGAGCAGATAGTGGTAATCCAGACTGAGTGATGACAGTCACTGAATGGTCTTTGCAGATCAGATGAATGGAGAGAGCAATGAGGGAATGGAATAGCAGACTGGATACAGAAGGAAGGAGCAGAGTCCAGGTAAGTAAACCACGGTTTAATATCAATCTGGGTATAGCAGTCCTACTGTAGACGAGACCAGACAAGGAGTGAATGTGTGCGTGCTGCTTAAATCTGGTGTAGGTGATTGGTGACAGATGAGGATGTACGCTAAAGCTTAAAATACACAAGTGCTGGAACTGCGTACAGGTGCGAACTAGCCCGTTTGAAACGGCGGTAAAGTTAATTTGACGTTTGACATTCATTAGACATTCGGTTTCATACCTTTAAGTCCTGAGGGCATTTTTTGCCTCACTGAAGATGTTGTTGAAGTTTTTTTCTGACATACACAATTCATGATATCAGAAATAACCATTTTTACTAGTGACACTTACATTTTAACATGTAACAATTCAATTCCTGATATCAGCAATTAAATTCCTGATATCAACAATTTAATTGTTGATATCAACAATACATATGTTTAAATGTTAAAATTTGCGACAAATTATGGCAAGCCGTTTTGACTTTTATTCCTTCACAGGATATGAATTCTTGATATCAACAATTAAATTTTTTGTAGCAATATTTTCTGCTATTTATACTAATATACTAATACTAAATTATTAATTCCAAAACATCATTCGCATCTTATTATGTGTGGTGAGTTTGTTCACGTGATTCATATTTCACGCTTCAGAACTTCCATTAAGGGAACATAGTGAGCAACGGATTGAATTGACTGACATTTTTTAGGGATTGAATGTTTCAGTGCACTGATAGAATTTTGTGATTGAGACAGCCCTTAAAATGGCCGACTCCCTGATCAGTGCCATGAACTAGGAAGCTGATTGAAACACACCCTGAGAATGTGTCTGACGGTTAAAAACATCCTAAAATGCCAATGATCTGTTCACAGACAAGCAACGAAAGGGAAAAATATTACATAGATCTGTTTTGATATAGGTGCAGAATAGCTTTAGCTAAAGTAACTAGAAAAAATATTATTTACAAACCAACATTACAAACATGTTACCAATATAAAATTATGGTAAATGATCATGAATTTAATGTCTTAAGACAGTGAATACTGGCTGCTGCACAGTGTTGCTGTAAATGATCTGAACTAGTATTTTGTTAGTCACAAAATATACTTACAAAGCCAAAGACGATGTGAAATATGGCTCTGAAAAGAGCCTTTGTTGTGGTGTTCAGCGGCTGTTGAGACACAAGCAGAGGGGAGAAAAAGAAGAAGAAAAAAACATGGCAGAACATGTGAGAGATTGCACAAATAAAAAATGTATTCATTTTTTTTTTTATTGATCGTTATTGACTAACTTAAACACGGCAAATCAGAGATGCAGGATGCTAGACTGTGTTGTAAAGTAGCTATTCCTTTAATGTTTTTCTTAAGACAGTGAAGACTGGCTGCTGCACAGTGTTGCTGTAAATGATCTGAACTCAAATAATGTTAAGGTGTCTGACAGTTAGTCACAAAATATACTTACAAAGCCAAAGACGATGTGAAATATGGCTCTGAAAAGAGCCTTTGGGGTGGTGTTCAACAGCTGACTGATCACTTACAAAAACCAGACGGTAGACAACACTGAAAAAAAAAGTTATTTTCATGGTATAAATTAAAAAGGCTCTGATTAATGAATAGCCTGCTACCATCTGAAAAAGCACTGATGAGATAAGAATGCAAAGAGAATAGATTTTATTACATTAAATCCCTATCAACTAAGTCACATAAACATGTGACTTTATTATTAAAAGTTGAGATTATTATTATTATTATTTTAAAATGAGTCTTTCGGCCTCAAAGTGCAAGTCAACGGAAAAGGGCACCTCGCGAGCTCACAGCCAAGCCAGCGAGACTGGTGCCCTTCTCTGTTGACTGGCTGCTATAATAATAAGTAATAATAATTAAAATTGTGTCTTTATTTATTTTAAAGTAATGTTAACATGACAGATATAATCCCGAAACCAATGAGCTCCGTTAGCGTAAATGACGTCACACAGTCAGCCTAACGGCATTTAACGGCATTTTATGGTTAATGAACGGTACAGACAAGCAGAAAAGGAACAAAAAGAGCGGAAAACCATTGTGTGAGAATTAAAAGCGTAAAATCTACTGGTAAAGGTAGTATGTCAATTTTTTATTAAGTTTATTAAGTTTCATACGTGCGTTAATCTTACCCTGAGAGGGAAAAACGCGTTTTTCACATCAGACTGTTCTTATAATTTGATTTTATAATTGTATAATTATCCTGTTTTAATATTTTATGTGTCATTGTGGTTATATGTTTAAACATTTGTTTAAATAAGATGTTTGAGTAAAAAGACATTTACCTCAGTGCTGCAGGTGTCAGAATGTAGCCGGGCTATGCGCGCGGTGGACAGGGGCCCATATATATAACTGCTGCCAGGTTTCGCGGGCTCAGCACGCGAGTAAAAAAACTTTATTTATTTATTATTTATTTATTACATAATATATATATATATATATATATATATATATATATATCACAAAATGACCCCAACTGAAAATTAATGGGAAACATAATTTTTTTTTTTGTCAAATAAAATCAGTTTATCTTTAATAAATGTTATGAGGACATCGGGAATAAAAAAATCCTGTTTTAAAAAAATAAATAAAAAAAAGACATGAATAGACATGAAAAGGCACAAACAGTGGGATTTTTGTTTTAATCACAAATCAATTTTCATTTTTTTTACTTTATATAAAGATCAAATTATTATTTAAAAAAAAAAATTATTTATGAAAAATGTGTGTAAAATGGCCACAAATGAGTTTTTCCATTATATACAATGTATCTATAAACTGTATCTAATTTGAATATTAATGTATTTTTGGGGCAACATAGAATGAACAAATAAGTGCAATAATGGGAGTAATAATTAGCAAGATTTTCAGAATAATATGTAATATTTAATAGGAATATTGATATATAATTGTTTCTCTACTCATTTGTTGTGTCTCCCAAAATGTGTAATAAACATGCTTTAAGTCCTGGTGTCCTCTACCGTGGACATGTATGAAATCGATGTCCTGTTTCATAACAGAAGGTCATATTTTGATTTGAAACCTCATAACATTTTCCTGAGATGTTGATTTATGACAAACAATTTGAAAACTAGTTAGATTTAAATGATAATTACAAAATATTATCATATTTCCATAAGGGTGTTATATTTGATCACTAAATTAATGTGAGCCATTTTAAAAGACCAAGGAGAGGGAGTGGTCATGGTGAAACATCCAATAATTTGGTATCTCTGAAAAGCCCTGAATCTGGACATCCAGTCTTAAAACTGTGACATGTAATGTCTCAGAGAAATCACTAAAACATAATGTCCTCTACAGAGGCAAAAACTCCATAGCTGGTAGTCAGGAGGATAGACACACAAAACACGAACCGGTGTGTCTGCTATAAAGCATTTGTATTGAATATGGCAAATGAAATAAGCCACAAAAGCAGATAATGTTTACATGTACATAAATTCACAAAATATATTACAAATGTTGGAGCAGTTGGCCACAGCCAGAAAGAATAATGTATGTCTATGGCTCTCTACTGGATATATGTGGTCATATTACATTCTTTCTAAAAACTATTCCAGTAGAATTTTCTCTAACCGGCAAATGGCATTTTTCTGTCCCTAACACCTAGATCAATATCCAGAAACAACTTATATTTAATTAAGATGAAGATTAAAGTGATTTTTTTCAAAAATGCAATTTTTCATACTCAAGCTAAAAGTGTAATTAAGTATTTTTTCATTAAATGGGTAAATAAGTACCACATATCCCACAAAACACAGCAAAATCATATAAGTTCTATATAGAAGCAAAAAAAATTGTCATTTGAATCATTAAAAATGTAAAAAAAAAAATTATGGAATCACGCTCTTTGTCTTTGTCTGTGACCCCAAAGACCATGAACATAATCAGGAAATGAAGAGAGTATGAAGGTTAAGTTTGTTTTGTTGGATTTTCCCAACAGACTTTCACACCATTATATCTCTTCTAACATTCAAATAGTTGGTCGGGAATTCCCTTCAACACAGTCCCTGCTGGTGTTTAAAAATCAAACCCAGCACAGGTCAGTAGCCTTTAACCTGTCAGTGTCACATTATAAATGTACAGCTTGCAACCAAAAAATTGCACCCATATTGACAATATTTTTGTTGTTTTCTTTTCAAACACCAAGGCAAGTCTGATGCATGTAGTCAATTTGGAATATCTTGTATGCACTTGAGTCCTCAAGAATCTTATCCACCACTATAATCCATGTCCTTCTGAGTTCAGTGAGTTATGATCTCACTTATCATAACCTTAGCAACTAAACGATTTACACATTTAAAAAATATTTAACAAAAAAAAAAAAATCTAACCTTTCATTGAACTAAAACAATTGAAAATGGGGGAAAATGTAATTATGAAATAAATGTTTTTCTCAAATACACGTTGGACACAATTATCGGCAGCCCTAGAAATTCTTAGGAGTAAAATATCTCTGAAGTATATTCCCATTCATATTTACAATTTTGAGCACTCCAGGGTGATTATGAACATGAAATTATCCAGCCATGGCTTCCTGTTTCACAGAAATATAAATAGGAAGGAACACAAAGACCAAATTCCCTTAATCATCCATCACAATGAGAAAAAACAAAGAATATATTTCTGATGTGCAGCAAAAGATAATTGAGCTTCACAGATTAGTGAAGTGGCTTTAAGAAAAGAGCTAGAGCAGTGAAAATTCCCATTTCCACCATCAGGGCAATAATTAAGAATTTCCAATCAACATAAAATGTTATGAATCTGCCTGAAAGAGGAAAGTGTCTGTATCGTCCGAATGCACGGTGAGGAGGAGAGTTTGAGTGGCCAAAGACTCTTCAAGGACCACAGCTGGAGAATTGTAGAGAAAGGTTGAGTTTCAGGGTCAGAAAACCTTTAAAAAAAATGTTAAACTGTCCCTACATCAGCACATGTTGTTTGGGAGGGTTTCAAGAAATATTCTCCTCACTCATCCAAAAACAATCTCCATCATATTCAGTTGTCAGACACGACTGGAACTTCAAATGGGACTGGCTTCTATGGTCAGATTAAGCTAAAAAATGAGCTTTTAGCAGCAATCACTCAAGATGGGTTTGGTGCACACACGCAGGGATTAAAAAGTACCCCATGTGTGCAATGAAATATACTGCTGTATTTTTAATGTTGTGGGCCTATTTTTCTGCTGGAGGCCCTGAACATCTTGTTTAGATACATGGCATCATGGATTCTATCAAATACTAACAGATAAAAAATCAATAAGTGACTGACCCTGTTAGAAATCGTATAATGGGCCATGTTTGGATCTTCCAACTGTACAATAATCCAAACACAAACTGCAAAAACAACACAAAAATGGGTCACTGGGCACAAAACCAAGCTTCTGCTATGGCCATTCCAGTCCTCTGACCTGAACCCTGTAGAACATGAGTGAGGTGAACTGAAGAGAGGAAGCTGTGAATCTGAAGGATCTGGAGAGATTCTGGATGAAGGAATGTCTCTGATCTCTTGTCAGGTGTTCTCTAATCTCATCAGCCATTATAGGAGAACATTTAGAGCTGTTAAACTGGCAAATGGAGGTTTCAAAAAGTGTTGAATAAAAGGGTGCCGTTAATTGTGGCCAATGTGTATTAGAGAAAAACATTTATTTCATAATGATATTTCCCCCATTTTAAATTCTTATTCTCCAATGAAAGGTTAGATTTCTGTGATTTTTTTTTAATAAAAGATCAAAAGGATTAACAACGCAGATTAATTTTCACAGCCTTCTTTGATCATTACCAAGGGTACAACCAATTCTGACCACGTATATATATTATATACAATTCTCAGAAATCATGTTTTATCATTGTGCATTCCAATTAATCTCAATCAAACTGCAGTTGGTTATTTTGACTAGGTTAAAAAATAACAAAAAAAAAAAACGATAACTAACACAATAAGACAATAAAAACATGATAACATAATAAAAAACATGATTTTTGAAAATCAGTTATCTGTTTTTGCAAATAAACTCTTCATATATAGTATATATATATATATATATATTGTATATATAGGGTGAAGTCAGCTAAAATGGGCCACTTTCTGGTAAATGACTTATAATACCATCAAATAAGCTATGCATGAGATCTAGTGATATTCTTATAAATTAGCATGGTCTCTTAAATATATTTATATTTTTGTAAATGTATAAAAGTTTTAAAATTATGAGAGTTAGAGTATCAGCAGGTACCTTCTTGAGCCACGGCACAACATTCAGGTAAAATGGGCCAATATAAAAAGAGAACAACACAGGTAAATTCAGCTTAAATCATTTTATTTTTAACAGTAATTTGACAGTATTGTCTTTAGTGTACCATAGCAACACCATAAATGTATTTCATTAAATAGAAAGTTAAATGAATATTTAATTAAACAATGCAATTAAAAATGAACTGTTCATACTATAGGTGTGTGTTTCTGTGCATTGGTGTCTTTTGTGTGCATGTATGTATGTTTATATTTTTTTTAAAGACTTAAGATTTGGTATGGATGCATATCTACAGTAGGCCTATAAACCTATTTTCACCCTCAATTTCTGTGTAAAAGTGTGTGTGTGTATGCAGCCCATTTCACTGACATCTTCCTTTCTTTCCCTCTTCTCTCTTCTTGTCTCTGTTTCCTTTCTTTGCTTGTCCTCCTGCCATACTGTCTGCAATGCAATTAAAAAAAAAAAAAAAGACTGTTAAGATTTTGTATGGATGCATATCTTCAGTAGGCCTATAAACCTATTTTCACCCTCAATTTCTGTCTAAAAGTGTGTGTATGCAGCCCATTTCAGCTGAAAAACATGGCCCATTTTAGCTTAACCAGCCATTTCTACCTAAAATGACTTTTTTCACAAAAATCTAAGTTTCTTTTATAAATGAAACTTTTTTATTTGAAAGAGCATGTCAAAACATTGTTCATAAACCTTTGCTTTGTTGGTAAGCTTACTTATAATTGCTTTAGCACCCTTATTAGTGATTAATGAATTTTTCTATGTCAGGCTCAATTACCTTACAATTTCTCTGAGAAGCTTCATGTAAAACTCTGCCCTGCCCACCTTAAAAAACTCAGACCAATAAAAATTAGTGTTACATGTCAACAAGTGTTGAAGCAACAATGCAAGATCAGTTATTGTGATTTTCTGTAAAAATTTGAAAAAATATGATGCTACAACCTTATTTGGCCCATTTTACCTGATAGCCCATTTTAGCTGACTTCACCCTCGTTACAATTCAACTCCCACTCGTTACAATGACAAAATGTATCTGCTCTATATTGTCAATAGTCAATACGTAGGCCTGGTATATCAAATCGGTGCAAGGTATATATGGAAATGGATTTTCGTTTAAATATAATCATAATAATATAATTTTCGTTATACTGTCGATTTTCTGTATGTTCCTAGAAGTCCCAAAAAAAAATCTAGAGGTCAATTTTGAACGTAGAATCTACGTAGAATCTACGTCCAAAAGGGGTCGTAGTTTGACGTCCAGATCGTACCAGATTTGCACGTCGTGTAGATGTACAGATCTGGTCCTGGACCGACCGACGCAATATAGACATGATCTGCACGTCCATATGACGTCTAATGTTTGTTGGGAGGCTTTTTTCTAGTATTTACAGCTTTTTTTTGTGAATAAAACACCTCTTCTTTAACTCAGGCATACCATCTTGTAACGACAGACCAGGATAACCCCCTGTTTTAACGAACACAAAAACGTCTGATATTCGTTTATTTTAAGGCTCTTTTTTACTTTTTAAACGTAGAGACTTATTTCATAACACGGTAAGATAAGACACCCCAATTTCTAGTGTTTGCTGCTGCTTTTTGTGAATAAAAACACTTCTCTGTCAAACCATAGAACGTATCTAATGTTTTAGTTTCTAAGTTTGCCTAACAACCTTTTTTCCCTACAACACATCTTGTAGGTGAGAAAACAGTCATTACACGATTTACACAATGTGAAAAAACACTTTAATAAAAACTTCCCTTTAACACAACTTCATCATTTAAAAGTTTAAATCACATAACAATGGCCCCATAACACCCATGTCATAAAAATTCATTAAATATACTGGATAATCAATTCCTCATCTACCTAGGAGTGGGGGTGTACAACAGGTGTCCAGCTAGGGGGTGGGAGGGATTGGGGGCTTGCTGGGTGGGATTTTTTATGAGGGCAATAAATCAAAGTTTTTGTGACAACGTGCCCTACTACTCTCTCACAGACTCTGTTATGATTTAACTGTGCATGTGTGAATATTACCAAATAAATCAGTGTGCCAGAAAATTCACACGTATTTATTTGCATACACCATACGGTAGAACAAAACAGTCACTGAGGTCTATAAAACCTAGAGAAAGCTATCTGTTAGCATTCCCATACATCTCAATGGTAATTGCTCCACTGGCACAAGACCCTCGGGAAGCATGCTATTTGGAATCTGTCAACTTTGTTCATGGGTCCGCAGAACAAATTTGAGCCTATCACCCGAGCTCTAAATCCCATGTGACTTATTACTGGTGTAGCAGGAAAATGATGGCATGGCAACGCTGGTTCGCTGATGAAATTATTAGTGCCAAACCCTTCACAATGTAAGGTAAGGTAATAATATAAATTTTAAGCTTTTAGAAGAATACATCAAGCACATGAACATTGCTTTCATAAAACAGTTATTAAAAATTTTGAGGACAAATTGTCATTGAAGAATAGTTTTATTTAGCAATGTACAGTATGTATTTCACATTACAGATGTTAAAGTGAAGGCTGGATCCTCCTCTGAGGTAGAAGGAGGGGGAGAAGTGTGGTGAGGATTCAACAGTGACACATGAGAGCTAGGTGTAATGCTGTGGCATGGTGGCCAAGTGACAGGGTTGATCTGTTTGATGATAGTGAAAGGGCCTGTGTATCTGGGACTTAACTTTGGACAGGGAAGCCAGAACCAGATGTCACCTGTTGAGAGCCAGACCTTCTCCTTGTGTAGGTCAGCCTGACATTTCTGACCAGTGACCAGGGAATCAGGGAGGTTAGAAGCTGAACATGTATTGGAATGATTCTCGGCATCCACTCAAGGCGTTATGTGTATGTAGTGGTCATGGCAGTATGTCTGCAGGACGTGTCTAATCTCCTGGATCTTCCTATCCAACAGACCCACTCACAGACCCAGGAAGCAAAATAATACCTTTCATTGAGAAATGAATTGGGGACAGTGGTCAGACACTTTCTTCAGTAGTTTAGTACAGGGCTTCCATGATGGTATCTAGTGCAGTAAGAAGACTCTTAAGTAAGACCAGTCAAGCCTGGGAGAATCCTTTAACAACGACAAGGACACCGGTCCTTAGAGGGAGGGAGAGTTGTGAAGAAGTCCACTCCTAAGTGTGACCAGAGATTTACATTTACATTTATTCATTTAGCAGACATTTTTATCCAAAGTGACTTACAATTGAGGGATACAATAAGCGTTTCAGGCATTGTTCGGATTAGTACAAGCAATACAGGGAGAGATTAAGGAGAGAGAAAGCTAAGTTTTTTTTCTCAGAGATGATGGGAACATGCAGAAGAATTAGTTTGCCTGCTAGGAGATGATGAAGAAACATGGAGACATCACTTTCCAAGCAGGCCTGGATGAACTGTTGAAATTCTTGGTACACACTGGGCCACTAGTATTGATTCTGTAGGAGTGAAAGGGTCGGATGGATGCCAGGATGACCACTGCCCAGGGCAGAGTGCATAGAATACAGCAGAGTTAGCCACAGTGAGGTGAAAGTGTGTTTTTTATCCTTCCAGTGCACCCTTGCAAGGCTGGTTCTGTGATAGTGGCTTCAGCAATCTGGTCATCCAGGGTTCATCGGATAGGGTTGGTAATCATAGGGAGATAAATTCAGGTAAGATTTCAGTTTCTTAAAGCTGCAGTCCGTAACTTTTTTGGGTTAAAAATGATCCGAAATCAATATTTGAGAAAGTACATAACCAGCCAGTGTTCAAAACTATCGCCTTACTTTAGCCCGATTCACAACGGTTATCTTATAATAATGTTTTATAATTTGAGTGATACAGGTAGGTTTTCACGGGAGATTCGAGCATCACTGCGTCATTACGTCACATCTGTAAACATAAAGAAGTTTTCCCGGCTAGTAGACTATCACATGTGAGGATCCTGCAGGTGGAGGATCGTTTATAGCCTTTTCTCTCAGCAGCTAGAATAATTAAATTATCATTTTGATGGCAGATTGTGATCCAGAAAGGATTATGTGTTTATGAAATGCATGTGAATGAAATTAAATTATATTCCAGTTTTAAACGTGCTTCTGATTACAGATAGCCTGGGATTACACAAGATTTGTATTCTAAAGAAAACCATTTCGAAGGGAGCATAGTTTGCTTTTGGGGTTAAAAGAATTTCATAATATGAAATTCTAATGGCATGACAATTAGATTAGACTGTACAGAAATTGAAATCTACGCTAATACACACTATACTCATAGTCACGCAATGCTGATGTTGTTAACATTAATAATTTGAGAATAAAGTATAACAATAATAATAATTTGCACGGTTTGATGTGATATGAGCTAACCGATCGTTCGATTTAATCACCATTGGTAGAATGATTTATGGTAATGCTTTTTTCCTCAGAACAAACGTGGCAGACTTGTTACTTACTTGTTCAGATGACTATATACGGTGGAAATTCTGATTTGAGTTATATATTCAAGACGTAGCTAGAATCTGTGATTACGAAGTGTTTGAAGCACACTGGTGCGATGACTGACAGCTACACATTCTCCTCAAAACATTAGATTCATCCACGCTGAAGCCGTGCCGGAGCACAACCCATGTAATGAAGATAATTCCGCACCTGGCTGCAATACCAGGTTTTCAACAGAGAGGGCGACAAAGAGGCAAAACTTACGGACTGCAGCTTTAAGCAGAAAAGGTCAGAATGAAGCCGGGAGAAGGTATCCACGTTGATGTTCTTGGACCATAGACCAGTGGTTCTCAACTCCAGTCCTTGGGAATGGACTGAAGACATCCATAATGTGTACTGTTGGGGGTGCTCCAGGATCAGGCTGGGGAACCACTGTCCTAGACAATAGGTCACTTAAAAAGAGGTGACAGGAACCCTTTAGCCAGTGGCACCACTCCTCCACTGCCAGCTTGATGGCAAAAAAACCCTGGTTGCCTATGTCATAATTTAGCTTGACCAAGGTGGAGGAGTTTGCATGAGAAGGCAGCGAATGGATGGAGTTTTGCTGGATCTCCCTGTCGCTGAAAAAATGAGGATATCAGTGTTGACTAGAACAGCGAGAAGTCTCAGAAAACCTTGTTCATTAACCACTGGAATACAGAGGGAGCGTTGACTAGGCCATATGGTATGACCTGATACTCACAGTGGCCTGTATGTGTTATTAAGGCGGTCTTCAATTAATCTCCATTCATCTGCATTCTGACAAGATTGTGAAGGCTGAGCTTTTTAAACACCGTTGCTCCCCTCAGCAGCTCCAGGGTGGGTGAGATCAGAGAAAGAGGATATTTATACTTGACCGCAATACTATTGAGATTGCAGTAATCAATGCAAGGGCACAAGGCTCTGTCCTTTCCGGGCACAAGAACTCCTCCTTTGTTGAGCATCTGCATATATAATTCAGGCTGACATTTTGGCAATGGCTATGACAATTTTACTTATATAGCACCATTAATTACAACCCAGGTAGTCCAATGTGCTTTACAAGAGGAAAATAAAAACACATTTACTTACAAAATTAAAACAATAAGTACTGTAAGGCAGGAAAACTTCAACTCAGATTAATCTGCTGGTTTGTTTAGTGTATGCTGTGTGAAGATGAATGCCGCTGTGAGACATTGGCAGTGTGAATGGGGCTTGACAGAACACAGGTTCAGTTCCTTCCACCCAATTATTTGCATCACCAGCACTTAAAATGACACTAATTTAAAATGAGCAAATAGCATGTACACCTAAATACTTCAGACCTTGTATGTAAATTGTGAATCTTAAACGTTTTTCACAAGCAGCTACATGTCTGTCTCTGTTTATGTTTGTGTGTAGTGTATAAAATGGGTTGTATTTGCAGGTGTAATTATAGTACAGCTCTCAACAATCCTAACCAAACCCTGGTTACGGCTCTGATGAAGCATGAATGAATTACAACATACATACTGTCAGATTTCCTTGAGTGGAAGCACACATATTTCCCTTAAAACCAAGACTGTAAGATTACAACAGCAGGAATTAATCTTCAAGACTGTAGATAACAGAGGACGTGGTGACATGAATCTAGCTGAAATGTATGAAAAGCGTTAATCTATAGATTTATAAAGTTAAAGGAAGGGACGTATACATGACGAATATAAAGCTTCCTTTCAACAACAGTCATGTTCATACTTGCCCAATCAGGAGTAGAGGTCTGTTAATAGATTAATCCCTAGAGAATGTCATCTGAGCACATCACGTTCCAACACTTTTGTCAACATCTCCAGGGCTCAACACAATATAAGTCATTGGTAGCAGTAGACATAAGAGTGAGTATGATGTAGATTCTTGCAATGTAACATTGAATGCAATTTTGCACATCGAAAAATGAGATCTTCCTTTCTTCAGTATGCAGCTATTTCATTTAGAGCTTTTGACTGTGTCCTGTTCCATGAAGCAAGATTAATAAACTCTGAGTTTAAGGGTACACTCTTAAAAATAAAGGTTCTTCAAGCGCTGCCATAGAAGAACCATATTTGGTTCCACAAAGAACCATTCAGTCAAAGGTTCTTTAAAGAACCATCTCTTCCTTACCTTTTTATGATCTGAAGAACCAATCTTTCACCACAAAGAACCTTTTGTGAGACAGAAAGGTTCTTCAGACGTTGAAGGTTCTTTATGGAACCATTTAGACAAAAAGGTTATTCTATGGCATCGTGAAGCACCTTTATTTTTAAGAGTGTAGGTTTAGTGACAAAACCAAATACAACCTGGTTTATAATGAGTTCAGTGGGCTCACAACATTCACAATAAACATTCTCTGTCAGCTCAAGGTTTAATCCAGAGTTTATGATTTACTCTAGAACATGTACAGCAAACAGCCAATTACATGAAGCATGAGAGACAGTTCAACTCACTTCTTGTTATGAAAAATATCATAAATGGAATGTATTTACAAGGCAAGAAGAAACATCATTATAAAGGCACCTATATGTATTTTACTATATATATATATATATAGTAGGTGACTTAAACATTTGCGGCAGTAGTGGTGTTTGTTCTTACTAATATTTTATGCAGTCCACTAATAGTCTTTGCAGTCCACTTAAACCATGAGTTTAGGAGAACACTATTGCATATATGACTTTCTTGTTCATCTCACTGAAAATGCAAAGTCAGGTGCATTGCATTGTGGAATACCTTATTCTATACAGTGTGCTCTGTTACATGGTGCACATTTAGGCAAATGTAGTAGATTAACTGAAACCCATCAAGACATTCATGCATACAGTATAATCACAGACTGCACTGCAAGTATGGGTTTTATGCTATTCTGAACACAGCCGATGTTTAAACATTACCTGCTATTTTGAAACAGGTGTCAAGAAATCAATTAAAGAGGTATACTGCTTTATCGTATGCACATGTTATCAAATAATAAACCAGCAATAAAATAAATGTCACATTATAATATTAATCATGCAATCACTAAAAAGACAATTGTGTTGATGAAGACCTTTCAATCAACAAGTTTATTCACAAGTGAATTACAGTGAAGTTTAGTCCATCCACTGGTGCTGCACTTGCACTCTAAACCATTGCTTATTTACACATTTTATATTTCAATTTTAAATCCCCAAACTAACAGTTCATTATACGCTCGCGTGGCACGAAGAAAATTGACATGATAAATGAGTTTTGAATATGGGAAATCATAAAGCCGAGTGCAGTGAGTTTACTCATTTTAAAAAGCGAGTAAAAACAGCATTTTAACACAAGCTGTTTAGGTTTGTTAACATACATGTCCACAATGTGTTCAGCACATTGGTTTTTAAATAGTCAAAGTATTAAACTTAAATAAATAGATGGGAAATTGCATGTATTTTTAATGCTGCGTACCTCAGCAACAGAAATACAATTAATACTCACGTTTGCGTATTAATGAAAAATTACACTTTTCTTCTTGCACTGTGCACATGAAGGCATTCTGAATATTAAGTTACATTCTATTACAAAATACCAATATGGCTCTCACAATTATTATTTGTGCCTTGAGTGTAGTTTTATCCTCCGATCTCCATTTCTACATCCATTGTATCAAAACAAATAAAGAAAGAGCGCTACGCTTCTACTTTAGTCTCCACTCATTAAATCCATGACTTAATCGTAATGAAGGACTGTGGCATGATGCATTAATATAGCATCACAGCACACTGGAAACAAAAAATCAAAGAGGATCCGTGTGTTTATCTAATGCTCTGATATTCAACCCCATTCTGCTAGTCCTCATCCAGAACCCTTTCCAAACGCTTCAATTATCTACAGCTATGAATTAAAGGAGAAATATCAATATGAGTTATAACGGAAACAACGAGAGTCAAAAGCAGACATTGTGCAGCTCTTCAGTGCATGTATCTGCATTCATTTAGCACCTGAATTTAGAAAAGCGCTAGTGCTCTCATAACCCCTCAGTATAATATACATTCTCACCGACACTGTGATGAAAGAGCAGAAAGAGAGTTAATAAGTGCGTACAAATATGATTATGACTGACAGCGCAGAGACGTTCTTGTGCTGTCTGAATGAATGAATTCTGAATGTCATTATATGTGTTTTACCTGCTCATTCAGACGTTATCTACATCGTGTTGTCATGTATAATAGTGTGGCGTGTACTGTATGAATCTTCATGATGAGCCCTTTGACTGAAGCAGTTCTGAACTCTCTCGGCTGTCGGTCTGTCTGGTCAGAGTTCGTTGCAGGCAGAGTTTTCTGTGGTTTTAAACATTAGTATAGAGTTGTATATTTTGAGAGCCGGCCCTAGTTTAATGCTGAGGATCTTCACCAGGTCCACCTGAGTCAATAACAGGAACGCCTCGCCATCAATTTGCTGAAACCAAACAAGAAATGATCAGATAAACACACACAGCTGTCAGAGCAGAAGATGCATTTCTTTGATTCAGTGTAATTTCTAGGTGAAATTCATGCAACAGAACAAACACAAGCAGAGACGTTTAGCATTGTATGAAATCCGGGGATTTTATATAACCATAGCTTTTTGAAAATATGAAATATTGAAACAGTTGAAAATGTCTAATATTTTTAAATAATAATAATAATGTATTGATTTGTATAATCCAGCAATTAAAATACTGCATAAATGAAAGGTGATTCATGTCATTTGATTATTATATTTTGATCTTCATGGACACAATCCAAAAGATCAGATAATTACAGATGCACCATATTAAAATTCTGGCTGATACAAGAAGTTGATAATTATTTTATATGTTATGGATGATAAACAATAATTGGACAATATTAAAATGATAATTTATGTAAATAAATTAAAATGAACACACTAAACATGTTTAAATGCTACAAGTGAATTTAGGCACCATATGTGCAGAATGACAAATTTATGTTTATTTTGAAATTGATTAAAACTAATATTTAAGAATTATTTAAGATATTAGTGTTTTTAAAGATGAACTTCAAGTGAAATGGCAATAAAGATCATCTAAACGTCATAATAATACTAATTCACCACAAGATTTTCCTCTGGGCTTTTATAATGGGGTTTGTCTAATTTATGTGTAAAATGAGGTCTGCGATAAACATAACTGGTTCAAAATCAAAATGTGTGTATTAAGTACGGGTGTGTGTGAAGCCCGGCTCACACTGTGTGATTCTGGCCATGATTTGGTCGTCTGAGACACATTTTGAAAATCCTAAAAGATTCCTATAATCCAAGGCTAAAATCTGTATTCTTGTCAGAAGATTTGTCTTTGTTTTTCAAGACAAGCCATGATCAGAATTAATGCATATTGTTAATACAAATTCATATGATATGTTGCCTTTGGTATATAAACATTGGTTGTGCTGCTGTTTTCATGTTGTGTGTAGTGCTGCTTACACTATTCTTCTTAATTATGCTGCTATTGCCACATTCATATACCTTTAATGATAGCCAACATTACAGCCTCGTGTGTAATGCAGCTCACAGTCACTGAACATGTACGGGTTGATAATGTAAAACGGTAAGTTTTCTTGCACGCACTAGTTTTTAACATCTTACAGTCTGATGTTAATGACAACTGAATCCCACAGTGTGACATGATCATCATGTTCATACAGTCTGACAAGCAACAATCATAAAGGACTATTAAAAATTGCACAGTGTGAGCCCGGCTTAAGTGATAAAGTTGATCTTTACAAAGCTCATCCTGTGCTCTGATTGGCCAGCTATCCAGTGCGTTGTGATTGGCCAAATGCCTCAAGCATGTGATGGAAATGTTACACCCCTCACCGTATTTGGAAACACACTAAAGTTACACCTTCTTTCTTTGCGTAAACATTTGGGCGGTGTTATGCAAATCTTCCCACACAGTGACGTAGACATGTGGTGCGTGTTTGAATGAGTGGACGAGTCTTAACTTTTATAAAGAATCTCTCTTTGGGTTTGAGACTTTAGTCTTTGCAACTTTACGGATCTTATATACGCACAAACAGCTTGTAACACTCCGAAGACAAAGGAAAACTTGAAATCGCCATATGACCCTTTTAATTTATATTTACCACAGACCTTGTTTTATTGATAAACTGAAAAACCCCATTATAAAAACCCATAGGAAGATCTGGAGGGAACACATGGTTGGCATCACAGTAGCTGCTGAAATCTATGGCCATGCAGATACATGTACCGCGCTATCAACAGCATGGCAGAATCTCTAGCAGTTTCCACATCTCTGCCAGTGCATTGGATATACTGTACAGGTATACTGCCAGCACTATCCTGTGTGAAAGTGAAGTGTGAGACGATGTGGAAATATACTCAGGTGCCGATGACGTTTAAACTACGCAAACAGGACAACTCTTGTTTTAGCCTATAATTAGTAACACCATTGCATCTGTTCCTGGCAATGACAAACCACATCCTCCCATTATAATAAGCACATTTGTTCACACAGGAAAGTGCCTCATTACACCATTTTTACACCACTGGAGTTCCACTGCAAATGAACTATGATTTCAGTAAGGGATAATGCACATCCAGCCGGTTGTTATCACAGAATAACCCCCGACAGGGTGATCCGCACTTATATCACACTGAAGGGGGTTATTCAGCGATGTACATTATCCCACTTATTACACGGCTACTTGATTCTGAGTTAAATTATTAGAATGCAAAGCTTGCATAAAGAAAGTAGTCTTATAATCCATTATAGTGTACAAAACAATTGTCGCAAAATGGCATCAAATGCATTTGTATGAAATGAGAGAGCAAGTCCGCGATACCAAGATGACATAAATAATTAATTGTACATAATATTGTTTTGAGTATTAATATTTTATTAGCTAAGCGAACACAAAGCATCCACAAACAAAAACTATTCCAAGCATGCGTATAGCACCGACTACAGTTAACCGGATGAGCCTGTGTTATCAGCATTTACTGGTTGTTATCATGGAATAACATACCTCGGAATGACTGACCAATCAGAATCAAGTATTCCACAGAGTCGTGTAATAAGGTAGGATTTCTTCAAGCTTACATATTACACACTGACAAATCTACTGTAGACAACATCCAGCTGCTGCACCTGCACCATGACTGATGCTGGTCACTTTCAACATACACACAGTGTTTCAAATGAAGATTTAAGTGGTGTTTTCAACTTAAAGATTCAGTTGAGAGGAGTAAACATATCACTAGATAGACCACTGCAATAAATCTAATGAGATCACAGCACAATGAGTGAATGGAACGGGTGATTATGTGAGACAAGTGCAATCTCAGTAAATCCAAAGCTTCTGTCATCTTATAAGATCTTTTCAGATAAATGTTCATGGGATTGAGAGCAAAAGTCTAAAGGTCTCTGCACACTGAGTGCGAAAATGTCGGACGAATTTTTCGCACGTTAAAAAATAAATACGACCTCACGTTGTGTCAATCACGTTTGCACACTGCCTCCGACACTTTCGTCCGTAAAAAAAAATTCGGATCAGGTTCGATTTTCTGCGTTTTCGCATCCGTTGCATGCATTTTGATAGGAAAGGATGAGGAATACGAAAAAACGCATGCGAAAATTTCGGACTCAGTGTGCAATGGCCTTCAGTGTGGGGCCTGGAAATAAACAACATGTTAGAAATGTTGTTGCCATTGATTAAAAAGGGCACATAACAAACACTAAGACATTCAGAAATGCAATTTTAAACTCAAACTGTAAAAAAATATTTTAAACAGAAAAAGCTGCATGCAATTAAAACATTTTCACAATCGGTCATGTGTGTGGAATGGATTGCTGCAGGTTATTAAACTCATGTCAATACTGTGACATTGATTTTAACCAACAGTTCAATAAACAGGAAGTTAATGTTTAGTAACTTACATTTTAAACACAATATTACCACTTATTTTGCCTAAATGTCATAAGCAGAACACAGATGTGTAAAACATCCCAGTGCTGTTTTAATACATATCATTTTATATTATAAAACAACCTGTTTCATAATATAAAAGAACACAAAGTGGAATAATGTTCACCGGTGCTCTGAGACATTCACACCCCAATGTATGACAGGACTCATTAATTCAGCTCCCATTGCACATATAATTAGAAAACACAAGAAGCGAACATGAGGAGAGAGAGATGGGAAATTAGAGCAGAAGAGCAGACAGACAGCAGCTCAGAGAGCAGGATTATTTAAAGCAGCAGCCCTCTGGCATCTTTAACATTCTTGTTAGCTGTAAACAGGCATGATGCTGTGACGTGGGATGACTTGACATGCCTATAAATGGTTTCAATGAGATCTCCTCACATATCCCATCATGCCCCATGCTCTCTTCCTGCATTATATTCTGTTCCTAAAATGCTTCAGTTACTCCGGCTGCCAAACCTCATGATGGAAGACTAGTTAAATATTTCCCACAGGTTTCAGTCGTTCTGATTCCACTCGTGATTAAAGGGAATCATTTACCTCCTCTCTGAAGGTGCGCACTTGCTCCTCGCAGCCTGGAAGTCCTTGGATAAACCCGATCACCTGCAGAATAACAATGAGGATTAGAGGAGGTGCAACAGCTGAAGATAACCGAGCCCAAAACAAAAAAACGTGCATTAATTCAGCTAAATTTGAATAGCAAGTGGGAAATACAGATGCACACGGTGTACCTCATCCACGCTCCACACTGCCACTTTACTGGCCGTGATGCCTGCCACTGTTGGAAGGAGCTTGCTGTGCTGATCCCAGCAGTGAGGCATGCTGGGAGATGGGCTGGAACACGGCATGAATACAGACTGGTGCAAAGCCTGCTGGAGAGTCAGCTCTGAGAGAAACAGAAAGAAAGAGAGTCAATTCCACAGTAAACCGAGCATCATTCTGCCCTACTCAGAGTACAGCAGACGATGCTTTGGAATACATGGGGAAATTAAATAATTGCATAAATTAGAAATATGATCATATTTCTGGCTAATCCATAAAACAATCATTATTATTATAATGTTATGGCTGATGAATATTAAACTATATGTTCCAAAAAAAAATTAACACTACAACTAAAAACAATTGTTGTATATGCTAGGAATATATAACAGGAACAGATACATATTCAATTTGAAGTGAGAAAAAAAAAGTCTTTATAATACAGGAGTAACCTCTGCAATACTGTTAAGATATTAAAACTCTGGTTGGAACATAGATAACAGAGATATACAGTAACCCATAGATTGGAGTAATTGGTTTAGTATGAGATATGCTGAAACAAATATAGATACATATGCAGTATAAAGTCACACTGACAACTGTAATGCACATTATATCTGGAGCCCACAGAAATGAAACAACAACAAAGGCTTGATTTCTGACACTTAAGTGAACATTTGCAGATGTGAACGAGATGGATAAAAGAACAAAGTGAATTCAGAGATGAAGTAGGTTTATTATGCATTTCCAAGTAACATTAATAAAGGTTGTTTTTCTTTTGTCAAGTAATGAATTTAACCCTTTTTTATAATACTGCACTGTTTTTACTGCATCGTTATTAGAGGAAAATGCTATCATTATTACTGCTTTTTAGGCAGAAATGAGAGTCCACAGTTAAATATAAAATTAATAATCAACAATACCTAATACCAATAAGATGCCTAAGATGGTCACAATATACTACACATAAATGGGTTGGCAAAATATTGTGCACAAGGCACAAAAACTACTTGTGTCTTATGTTACATGTATGTTGCAGACCAACTCTCACAGCTCTATTGTAAGAACATCATAAAAACATCAGCGTTGATTTATTAATGTAATGTATAAATGTAAATGTAGGTCTACACACTCTTTATACATGTTAAAGTTATGCTTGTCTGGACTAATGGGTGCAGTCTCCATTAAATCATAAAGTATGTAAGTAATTTATGTTTAATCATACTGATTTGCTGACACACAGAATCATTTCTAGCAATGTTAACACAATACCGATCTCAGTGTTCAGTATCAATCCCAGAGAAAATAATGGATACCAAGTTTGATACAAAACAAATCTAATTTTAACTGATTAATTACTTCAAATAATATTATAATATAAGGTAGTTTAAAAGCAATACAAAACTATGTAGTGGAGTAGCTTTAACTCTATAAACAAACAGGTGATTCTTCTAATTTTTCTTAGCATTATTGCTGTTTGATAATTATTGCTGACATCACAGACATCAGCAGGACTAATCTAAAAATGTACCTGTTTAACTGAGTGATGTTTGTTAAAGAAATAGTGCACAAGAGCAATTTGAGGGCTTTGTAATCCCAAGTAAAAGTAAATTCCCCTTAGAATCGCCACCTTGATGATAAATGAGAAAATCACTTCTTTTGTACACTTCACCTTGTTGAAGTTCCTCTTATTCGCTTTTGTTCAGAAGGTCCCTATGAATAGAGCGGCCTTCCAGCAGCGCCCTCCAAGCGTGCAAAAAGCCATTTAAATTCACCCAGAGAGCATCACGTTCTCGACAGATATTGGTAAAACTGGTTCACAGTCCAATTTAGAGTGGCGTGCACAGCGTCGACGAGCTGTTGTGCTCCGCGCCGGAGGCCAAACACTGAGATAACACCCTTCCCCACTGTCTGCCTTTCATGGCTAATTCACTCTGACAGAGCACTTCTTTGAAGTGCGTTTCTCAATACAATGTGTTTTTCTCAATACAATGGCAATAAAGAACAATTCGATTCAGAGACGAGGTCAGTCTGCACATATATCAAATAAGAAGTCAATTGTGAGGTTCTACAAAAGCCAAGGTGTGGTAATGCAGTATTACAGTGATATTAACACATGTAAGGTGGTTAAGCACAATATGAACCCTCCTAACTTTGGTAAAATACTCAAGTGCATGGCCTTGAGTAGCATATTGCTTTTATAAAATGCTATGATTGGACAAGAGACTCTAAGCACATCATTTGGGTCCCGTCCGGATGCTATGCTTCTAGTCTGTAGGAGCTTTGTATGCTTGTATTGTTGTCTTCTTGGAAGCACACCTTCTCTATATGACGACTGAGATTGCTCTGAAATTGGTAGGACTTGATGTAAACA
The DNA here is from genome assembly GCA_027422415.1 of Schizothorax lantsangensis. NCBI lineage: Eukaryota > Metazoa > Chordata > Actinopteri > Cypriniformes > Cyprinidae > Schizothorax > Schizothorax lantsangensis. The sequence continues at coordinate 31,578,984 of CM049855.1, forward strand.
GGTGTGACAAATGGCCAATGACAGCCTAAAACTCAGAGTGCCAGTAGACACAGAGGCTCGCAACAAGTTTGGTGTGGCAAAGCGTGAAGACATGCAAATGTGCATTGTTGGGGGGCGGGGGGGTTCCAGGAACATAGTTAGGAACCACTACCCATAGTTTTTGTTTTGTCTCGACCACAGAGGCAGTCTCAGAATTCGTTCCAGCCCTGGAGGGCTGCCCCAGGTTCTGCCCTCCTCAGGCTTCGCTCTGGCCATCTGCTGGAGTTCCTGACCCACCAGAGCCTCCCTGGTCCCTCCCACCAAGACCACCTTTTCCATCCACCAAGAGGCATGTTTGGGCTGTGTGCTCTCTGGTCCGTGTGATGTATTGTGTGTGCGGACCGTGGCGTTCGGACCCCAGCACTCCTGTCTAGTTTAGTTTCAGTTTAGTCTCGGGGTTTGGACTAATGTTTCTGAGATCCTGTTGGTTCACAGTTGTGCTGTGTCCTGTCCTGCCATATCCTGCCTTGCCTTGCTGTAGTATTTCCCCTTACGGAGTAGGTTTTGTTTTATTTTGCAGCCCGCTCTCCCTGTCACAGCCACAGAGGCAGTCCCAGAATCCGTTCCAGCCCTGGAGTCCAGGTTATGCCCTCCTCTGGCTTCACCCTAGCCATCCTGGTCTGTCCCACTGGCACCACCCTTGGCATTCCACTGGGGTTCCCAACCCACCGGAGCCTCCATAGTCAGTCACTCTGGCTCCACCCTGGCTTTCCACCAGGACTGCCAGCCCACCGGATACTCCCTGGTCCCTCCCCATCACACCACCTTGTGTTGTGTCCTGTCCTGCCATATCCTGCCTTGCCTTGCCAGTAGGGCTGGGCGATTTGTCCCATTTAACTAGTCAACTTGAAAATGTAACTACAACATGATTCAAGTAACTTTTTCTTTATTAACCCTCTAGTTAAAGAAAATTCTATTCCAAGTGCACCACACATGAAGTTGTCAACATTATGTAAATGTTAAACAAATCACTTGATAAATATATTTGCAGAAAAGATGCATGAACTACAACTACATATTGTACAAACTTGTCTTATACATATTATGTGTTCAGAAATAATACGAGGAAAATGCTTTAAAAAAATCTCAAAAGTAAAGGTAATTCTATTTCAAAATGATTTAAGGTGTAACACAAGTAGACTATTATTAACTATAAATGTTCTGTAAAAACAACAGCAGCTTTCAGCCTGTCACCATGATGCAAACATGAAATATCAGACATACAGTAGTTACAGGTTTTTTATTCGATTGCGCTGCTTTTCCATTGTTTTTTCTATGTAAACATGGACGCGTTTGGCTGTTGCGCTCGCGTCTCTTGCAGCGTCTCATGCATGAAACGGCATCCTAAGAACGTGGTGCTCAAGTTAAAAGAAGTGCACTCCCATCTTATTGCATGTTTTTACTATTCCACTACCCGTGTTGCATCTTTGTCAACACAAAAGTGCATTCCGTGTGAATGGCACCAAGCGATATGAGCGCGTCACACATGAGCAGTTAATCACATGCACCGACAAGCGGTTGGATCGTTCTTTTCTCTTTACTGTTATCACTGGCATAATGTCAAAGTGTCTAATTCTAACGTTTGGTAATATTTCTATTCAAAATCGTGATTCCTCAATTTATAACAAATAAAATTGTGGCAAAACATTAAATTTGAATTAATCGATAAAATCGGAAAAATCACCCAGCCTTACTTTCCCTTTAAAGGAATAGTGTTTGTTTTATTTTGCAGCCTGCTCTCCCTGTCTCGGCCATGGAGGCAGTCCCAGAATCCGTTCCAACCCTGGACCCTTCAAGGTCCAGGTCCTGCCCTCCTCCGGCTTCACCCTGGCCATCTGCAGGGGTTCCTGATCTGCTAGAGTCATCCTGGTTTTTCCCGCCGGCACAACCCTTGGCACTAATCTGGGGTTCCTGACCAGTGTTGGGCAGTAATGCATTACTGTAATTTTATTACTTTTTTAGTAACCAAGTAATTTAACGCGTTATAATTTCCAAAAGAGTAATTAGAGTACAGTTCAAAGCCGAGGTCTCTATACGTTACTGCAGCATTACATCATTACCGACAGAATGAAGTGTTTTATCATCTAGATTATAAGAAGGGTGTAGCACACGCAGAGAGACTTTGACTGGTAAGCGCCTGTGCGGCGGATACTACCAACAAAAAACTCAGCATGGTGAGAGAAAAGCATGCGTTCTATAGCTGCAAATACAATCATTCTTTTGAGTTTATTTCTATCAAAGGCAAGAACCTTATTGTGCGTTGTCAATTAGCCTACGTGGGGGAAGAAAACCTTTTCAACCACAAAAACCTCCACATCCAAATTAAAACACCTGAAAGGGCAGCACGGCACGGTAAAACTTCCGGAGAAAGAACCGGGCGCGGATAGCAATACATCTGTCGAGTCCAGTACCAGTGGATTAGAGACCTGCACTCCCGCGGGACCCAACGCAACAGAGTGCGGCGCGGGACAAGACTTGAAGGTCAAGTGTGTAGAGACTCGTGTGTGTGTGCGGGATGAGGGACAATAAAATGATTCGTGGGACTCCCGCAAAATAGACATATCTAAACATAAAATATCTAAAAACAAATAAATTGTTATTCATCCATTGCACAAAAGCAACAAGAACAACTAATATAAAATAAAAACGATTAACAAGCGAAAGCATAAGCAGAGTTTCTATTTTTAACACATAAATGCGTTTCTGGAACGCATTGACCAGTCAGAAGTGTTAGAAACCACTCACCGCTCAAAACACTGGAGTTCCTGTGCAGCGCTGATATTTGCGTGCTCACGAATCCTCTCATTATAGCACATGAATTGTAGACATTATGAAAGATTCATTATGCATATTCATTGTGTTATAACAGAGCTTTGTGAATTGAGATAAAGGGAGTGCTCTTTACTGGCATTCTTTCATGCCAAACCATGTATAAAAAATAAATAAAAGTGGTTTATGAATGTTGATGCTTTAACAACAAATATTTATCGGGAGCGTTGTTGCGGCTAGGCGACACAAAACTTACTATTTCATGTAAATTTCATGGATGTACAGAAAAAAGTAACATAACTAGTAATTTAACTAATTACTTTTGAAATAAAGTAATCAGAACAGTAACTTGATTCGTTTTAAATGGAGTAATCAGTAATTTAATTACATTTCCAAAGTAACTTGCCCAACACTGTTCCTGACCCACTGAAGCCAACCATGGTCTGTCCCTCCGGCTCTGCCCTGGCTGTCCACTAGGACTCCCGAAGCACCAGATCCTCCCTGGTCCCTCCAATAACATGTGAATTGTTGTGTGTGTGTACTGTGGTGTTTGGATCCCAGCACTCCTGTCTAGTTTAGTTATAGTTTAGTGTCGGGGTTCACACTAAAGTTCCTAAGGTCCTGTTGGTTTCTAGTTGTGTCTTCTTCTGTCTTGCCCTGTCCTATCCTGCCTTGCCTTTCCAGAGTATTCCCCCCATGAGGGTAGTTTTTGTTTTGTTATTTAATAAAAGCCCTTGGCCCTATTTAATAAAAGCCCTTAGGGGAGGGGGAGCAATCAAACTCGGGTTCGAATCAGTGTGATAGCACCCTTCATGACTTCAAGAAAACATGCCTGTACTTTAGTTTGAAAGAGTTCTCTAAATGAAACTGTGGTGAGCCAGAGAAGTCAATGCTGAATATTCACTGCAGAGTTATGAGGCTACGGCTGCTCACTTTATGACATTAATTAGTGGAGCACATAACCAGTGGGCATCATCTGATGCCTGTTATATAAACACCGTAATCGTCTCTGATAATGGCTCTATCCATGTCATTAGCTGTCATAAAAGCACTTCCTCAAGGGAATTCATAAAAACATGCTGTTGAATACATCTAGATATCTAAGTGGCAATACCGTGTTTGCTGTTGCAGTCTTTTAGACCTGGATCAAATTCTCCTAAATCACCCTCTAATGTATTCCAGTGTATTCCAATGAAAAATTGCATAAACTCACGAGCGAAACTCAAAAAGACAAATGAAGCAGCAACGAGAGTGCAGATGTCAGGTAGTGTTTGTTTCATAATTGCGTTATTTGAGGAAAGAATATCTGTGCTTTTTCATTCTCAGCACAGAGTGCATTATGGGATGCCAGTGCAGAAGTCAAATCACATTTATTTGTATAGAGCTTTATACAACAGAGATTGTTTCAAAGCATCTTCACATTAAGAAAATGGGAAAATAACTGTTAATGTAAAATTAATCAATTATGAAACAAATTCAATTTAGCTGTAAAGCAGCTCTACTGAAGATAGTAGTGTCATTATAGAGCTCACTTTAGTTCAGTGTTGATTCAATTGAGTTTACTAACAGTGTTGATGCTGCAAAGTTAGTGTCATTATCCAGCTCAATTCAGTTCAAATTTAGTTCCCTTCCGATAGTGTCAGTGCAGAGAAATTGATAATATTACTGAATACTATCAATGAGAATTTTCATTTTTGGGTCACCCTCAGGCTCATCTAATTATGATTATGCGCTAAAAGAAACAAAATATAAAAAATTATGTTTAACATTTTATTTTTAATATATCAAGGCATGTATAATGGGGAATGTACTGCATAGTGGTAATGAGCCATTTACTCAGTAACTTCAGTCTCATTTAACTCCAGGGCAGGGCTGGATTAACCGTATGGATATTCAAGCATACACCCATGTGCACACATATCAATATTTTCACAAGTGTACACAGTCTCTTGCTCCTGGCCAGTTCAGTCCAAATGTTTTTGGCCAACACTCACACACATCTTCATCACATCTGTCCTCACTGGCATTTTCCCCCAAAACACTCACTCATGCTCGGGTAGCTCCACTGCTTTAAACCCACTCTAAACCTGCACACAATCCCCGAGGCTTGCAGGAGCTGCCTCCTAACCGTCTGTCCTCATTCTGTGGATCCGTCAGCAGCTCGCGACACCATTAATCACCAGATCCTCCTATCACCGGACATCACAGAGTCCTGCTTCACAGGTAGATCCTTCAGGGTATCTAGTCAAAGTCACATCAACCTGTCGCATCCACAAGTCCTGCAGCCCAGTCATGATGATTTGCATTCATCAAGAAGATCAAGTCTTTTTATACACAACTCCTCGGCTGGATTCTTGTCATCCCAATACTGCATTACTACAGTAATCCTCAACCAAAACTCAGCAAATGACTCAAAATGCAGCATTGCGTTTGGTCTTTAATGAGCCCAAGAGAATGTGCATTTCACCTCTCTTCTCTTTATGAATATGAAAACCTTTGCATTGCAGAACTACTCTCTTACTGCCTCCTCAGGATAAAACGCTTATGTTGTATTCCTCATTTGAAAGTCACATAAAATAAAAGCACCTGATAAATGAAATGCAAAAAACGTTGCAAGATAAAAAGTGATTCCACTTGTCTGCTTTCTACTTTGTCACTGCTATTCTGCAATAAACTTCTTCTCCATTGAGATTATCAACGTCCTCATCATATTTTCTTACGTTACAATTATCCATGGCTCAAGCCGGTAGATTACCACGATGCATCCAACAAGTACAGAAGCTGAGGTTCTCACATCTTTTATTCTCAGACTGTCTGTGACGCCGGTGACCGGACCGAGTTAAAAAGCTTTGAAGCCGAGGAACAAAGAACCTGCGGCTTGAATCCAGCCCTATTCCTCATTAGTGTCTGCCACTAAACCTTTAGAGAACCAGCCACAGAAGAAGAAGAGACCGATTCTTCTGGAAAGAGACACAGCAAGAAACAGGAAGGCAGAAAGAGAGAAGGAGTGAGTCATCACAGAAAGAAATAGAGCCGTTGTGATTTCAGCTCATCTGTGAATCACAACATTGAGTTTCTCGTGCTTCAGACACCGATTCTGAGGGCGTTCTTCACAAACTGTACAACATGGTAATCTGCAGTTGTTACCGTTAACACATAAAAATGAGTTTTGTTTGGTATCGATGTATTTAGGTTGATTCAGTGATGTGACATAATATTTCTGAATTAAATAAAACCAGTTAATTTAGATCTTATTTGTGACCATGGACCACAAAACCAGTCATAAGTGTCAATTTTTCAAAATTGAGATGTATACATCATCTGAAATCTGAATAAATAATCTTTCCATTGATGTCTGGTTTGTTATGATAGGACAATATTTGGCTGAGATACAACTATTTGAAAATCTGGAATCTGAGGGTGCAAAAAAATCTAAATATTGAGAAAATCACCTTTAAATTTGTTCAAATGAAGTTCTTAGCAATGCATATTACTAATCAAAAATTAAGTTATGATATATTTACGGTAGGAAATTCACTAAATATCTTCATGGAACATGATCTTTACTTAATATCCTAATGATTTTTGGCATAAAAGAAAAATGGATAATTTTGAGCCATACAATGTATTTTTGGCTATTGCTACAAATATACCCAGCGACTTAAGACTGATTTTGTGGTCCAGAGTCACATTTCTAGTTTACCACTTTTTCAATGCAGTACTTCCTCAAACTTGACATATGTTCATATATATAACCTGTTTGCCCCCTTCTTGATATTATTACACAGTAAACGTCTTTAAAACAGAAGCAAGATTGGGTATTTTGGTTAAATCTTGAACTCATTGGCATGTAGCTTTTTCATGTTTTAAACTTAAACCATCAGGCGTTGAACATCTTATTTCTCTTATTTTTATTACAATACTTTTATTATATTTGTCATTACAGTAACTATCACCACATTTATTAAAACCACTTTAAATGATGCTGCTCATTTATCTTTTTTTCTCTTTATTGACTTGTCTTTATTTTTTACTATCTGTGTACAGTTGTTGAAGCTTCTGCCATGTAGATTAATTTCTTGTGTGTGTGAATATACTTTGCGATAAATCTGATTCTGATTCAGTCAAACAGGATTGTAATGCTTGTTTTCATTTCAAGGCTCAATCCTGACAACTATCAAATGACACGTAAATATAATATGAACACATAGTGAGGGTGGCGTAGACCTACCTTTGGTTTCGGTGACTGATGACACCTCACTCTCCACTTCCTCTTCCT
>CM049855.1:31591070-31626070 GCA_027422415.1 Schizothorax lantsangensis
CACCTGAATTGCTTTTGGACACTAAAAAAAAAAAAAGAGGAGAAATGTGCGCCATACAGACATGTATCAGGAATAACTGGCAGGAATAGCAGACCATTGAAATATTCAATGCCTATTAATTATAGATTAAGATTCTGAGAACAAACTTTACAGACATCTCCAACTATTTTCCTAGTTGTTTCTAATGCAGATTGTGGCACCATAACTTGCTTTAACTTTCACGCTGACCTTGAATGAATGATGTACAGTATTGCACACCGCTCTGTTATTGTATAAACATGTCAATGAGCAAAACAAACAGTTATTGGTTGCTGTACATCATTCAGACGACCTGTTCTTGGCCAGCTGAAGCAGCTATAGAGACCAAACCATATGCTCTCAGTCAAAGATCTGGCAACACGAGACCAGGTAGTGTGTGATCTTCAGTCATTTAGTGCATGATGCCCAGTTTTTCTTCTGTAACCATTTACAAAGTCACCAAGTGTATGAAACCTAGTGTTTTAAAATCTGTTCAGATTTGAAAAGTCCTTTAAGTGACACTCAGGCTGAATCTGAATGCATCTCTGACATGGTTATCAACATTCAACCATTCAAATTACTAGGCCAGAAACATCATGAGCTGACTCTGAGGTAATAAATAAGACATTTATTTAAACAGTGTGTTTGTCAACTAAAGATGCAGCTTGAGAGTAAAGACAGCTTCATTAATTATAACGGCAGTCATTTAGTTTTAATGCATCGCGAAACGCCACTCTTGTCTGCTGTAGACACAGTTATAATGAAACAGCCTGTTTCTGCCACTGTACCTACTGTAAAATAACTCTGTAATGATTGAAAACTAAACTCTTTGCTCTTTAATCATGTCTCCAGCAAGTTACTGAACACTGAACACATGTAGATGTGCTAATGTGGGCGATCATATACAGTTAGGTGCATAAATTTGCATAGTGTACCATAAATTTGCATAGTGTTCCCAGTTTATAAACCTCTTGCAGAATTTATACAAATATGAAATATCTTTTTTGTTTGTTTATTTACTACTGTCCTTCAGAAGCCATAAAGTAAAATCAATTTACATGGATCTTCCAGTTCAAAAGTTTACACCCCCTAGCTCTTCATGCATTACACTGCCTTCTTGAACATCGATGAATGTGTGCAGCTTTTGTAATAATTGCATACGAGTCCCTCAGTGTGAAAATATGTCTCTCAACATCACACAGTCATGGTTGTGGTGTGATAATCATTAATCTTTCCCAGTCAGTTCTGCAGTTTGGGTTTACTGGCACCCAGACAGACACCCAGTACTGTACATCCAACTATTATCTAAGGTGTTTTCCATCATTGGAGCATTTGAAATATTTCAGCAGATCCCATCATCAGAGAAACGAACACTCACTCATTAGCGTCAGCTGATATCTCTGCGTTTGGTTCTGCTCTGCGTGGACGACCCACTCCGCTTCCAGGCATCTCTCCGCTCAAGCGATCCGGCAGAACCGAGTCCTTATTCAGGTTGATATCAGAATACGGGCAACCCACGGCACTGAAACACCAGGAAACACCGAGCAATTTAAAAACATTTCATCTATCACTGCAGTTCAGTAGCTGCTTTGTATCTAGTCTTTAAAGTCTTAATTCATACTTTCACAAATTAAAGCCTAAAAAGGTCTTAAATCAGAGCAGAAAGTCTTAAATTCATAAAGCCATGGCATTAAATTGTACTAGCTATCATTTATTCTGAGTATTGCTCAGTTGGGCAGTGTTTCCTGATGAAAAGTTAATAATGAATTATATCAAGAGTAAATTAAAATAAATGGGGCTGTGTGATAATCACAATTATAGCTGATTAAATTACTGTACAGTCTCTGAGTGAAGCGCAGCACTGTGTGATGATCTGGTGTTTTTATCAACTTGATTTACAAAAATAAATAAATAAAAATGCAGTGAATTCCATTTTGCATGTGCTGCACATTTAACATTTGGGAATGCAATGTGCACGAAGGCTTACTTTATTTTCACAGTCACATAATTTGCAACATTGCATAAACTTCTAAATGGTTTCAGAATTTCATTAGTATTCTGCCAAAATAAAAGCTTGACTGTATGAATGTTTAGAAAGAATTTAAGACAATATTAGTATTGTAACTAATGTTACAATGCTGTGTAATGTTAAGAAAACTATTATCATTATAATTATCAATTTTCATTTTTTATTTTACAGTACAATTGTAATTTACAGCAATAGTTCAAGAGATTTATTTGTCACATACACGATTATACAGAGAGTATTAACAAGCAGTGAAATGTGAGTATGCCTTCTGTCTTCATTAATAATATGTTAAAATATTAAATAAAATGTTGTTATATTGTATTATTGTAAATTGCATTCATCATTCAGTTTGATAGAGTTCTATAAACACCAGTAATGTAATGACACAAAGAACATCTACAAAGTCAAAATAAAAGACTAAAAAAAAAAAGTAATATAATTTTTATATTTATTTTAAATATTTGATCTATTTGCATGTCACGCGATCATTAAGTGACACGTGTGAATGTGTTTTAAATCATTGAAATAGTAACTTAAAATTTTGGTTAGAAATTAAAATAAATATTTAATGTCTAAAAGGGGTTTAGCTGGCAAAAAAAAGTTTGGGAATCCCTCGCTTAGAAGTTATCACAAATATGAAGCATGTTTGATTCGGTAAAGTGATATTTTCCATATGAGCTTTGATCATCAGTATGGGTTTCTTGCCCTTTATCTCAGACTGACAGTAGAAATAGAAACATCAGAGAACAGACATGCAGCACCTTTCCTCAGGCTGCTCGCTGCTCTGAGAGCTGATCTGATCATTAGTCAGGTTACACCGAGCTACGATATGCTGAAGATGATTGTGACGAGTGGGGCGGGGCCGAGAGCCGTGGGAACGGAGCCTGCTGCCATCCGCCATGTCTGGGGAGGAGCAGGGAACGGGGGACTCGCTGCCGGCTGCCCTCGACTGGAGGAGCCATCGCCGTCCGCCAGGAGGCGGAGGAGCGTTAGGCCGTCCACCAAAGATGTCCAGTACCATCGCATGGCACCGCGAGTGAGAGCCTCTCAGCTGGTTGAGGACCAAGTGGCAGTGTGTCCGGGAACCGGACCGAGAATTGTTTTTTTTTGTAACATTTAACATTTAAAGAATTTAATAATACAAATAAACAAACACAAAAGTAAAGCGGCAGCCCCTCACGGACGACTGCCGCACACAAAACACAAATTAAAGTCCAGGCCTGGTCCTCTCTCGTCTTACACTGTCGTCGCTCCTCCTTTTATCCTTCCGGAGCTCCTCCGTGGGACTCGAGACCGGTGAGTGGCGCAGGTGTCGCTCATCATCATTAACTCCACCGGCCTCGCTCCGTTCCCACGGCTCTCGGCCCCGCCCCACTCGTCACAATGATATTCAGGGTAGGCCGGGCGATATGGCCAAAAATATTATCACAGTATTTTTTCCACATCATATCGATATTTATTTATCATTAATGGGGAAGAAAATACTTTCCACATGTTTGATAGACTTTGAGAATTAATGTAAAAATAATTTGTTTGTTCATAATTAAACTCCACAGAGCTACCTTTTAATTTAGGGACCCATGAAATCTGTTTTATTTAGCCCTGAATTATGTTTTCCCTTTTATTATTTCCTGAATTCTGTGTTTTATGATTCAATACAAATGTATCATTACAATGGTGTCTAATTAAATGAATAAATAAAACTTTAACAATTTATTCAGTCTTTTAAAATGTAATGAAATGAAAACAATTTACAACAACAAAACATTTTTTTGTCAAATAATATGCTGCACAACAGTACTGTATAACAATTAATACTTCTATTTAATATATTCAAAATAATAATAATTATCATTATTATTTGAGAATTACATTTTAGTATACAATCATAATAATCATTTCTGTCATAATTTATTCAAGTTAAACCAGATTTTAGACAGTCTGCCATGAAGATGTTTCAGTGTCTTAATGGTAGAAGTAAATGGTAAAAAGCTTTGTGAAGTATATGAAGTGCATGTGTTCATCTCTCATATATTGAGATGCAGACGCTGAAATCACAGTGAGCATCACGTGTGGTTGAGTTTGTGTATCAGATGAAACCGCACTATTCATTCACACAAACACACACAGATCATGCAGAGTTAGCCTATTAGCATCACATGCTTACTTGACACACGAGAACCAACGTCACACAAGCACATTTGAGCTTATGTTTGCCATATTTGATGAACAGCTGTTTATCTCTGTTGCTTGGTACCGACTGTGCAGAAGACGGAGAAATGCATGTTTACCGTACACTGTAAAAAAAAAATCGTAAAATTTACAGTAAAAAACTGGCAGCTGTGGTTGCCGTAATTCTACCGTAAAAAATATGGTAACAACATTTTAGGTTTTACGGTTTTAACATAAATGTACAGTTAAATACCATAATTTCATTAAAACATTGCAAGAATTAGATGTTTTGTTTCCAGTCAAGACTTGGAGAAACTTGTTCATGCCTTTATCACCAGCAGGGTGGATTATTGTAATGGTCTCCTTCCAAAGAAGACCATTAGACAGCTGCAGCTCATCCAGAACGCTGCTGCCAGGATTCTGACTAGAACCAGAAAATCTGAGCATATCACACCAGTCCTCAGGTCCTTACACTGGCTTCCAGTTACATTTAGGATTGATTTTAAAGTACTTTTACTCGTTTATAAGTCACTCAATGGCCTAGGACCTAAATACATTGCAGATATGCTCACTGAATATAAACCTAACAGACCACTCAGATCATTAGGATCGAGTCAGATAGAAACACCAAGGGTTCACACAAAACAAGGGGAGTCCGCTTTTAGCTATTATGCCGCCCGCAGCTGGAACCAGCTTCCAGAAGAGATCAGATGTGCTAAAACATTAGGCACATTTAAATCCAGACTCAAAACTCATCTGTTTAGCTGTGCATTTGTTGAATGAACACTGAGCTACGTCCGAACTGACTGCACTGTATTTTATGTATAATCCTTTTCTATTTAACTGTTTTAAATTTCATTTTAAATCAATTTCTATATCATTTTAAAATTCCTTGTTTTATTATTTTTAATTCCTTGTTTTTATTGCTGTGAATGATTATTTCACTTTCTTTTATGTAAAGCACTTTGAATTACCACTGTGTATGAAATGTGCTATAGAAATAAACTTGCCTTGCCTTGCCTAACTGATATAATGTTAATATACCAACCTATTAAAGTACTGAAATTGTTTTGTACCTTTGAAATACACTCTCATCACCACCTGCATTTGGTGGTTATCAAAGTCACATGATGAACCAAAGCAGCTTTAAATAATATAATAATAATATAATATAATAATAATGGCAATAAATAATAACATATATAGAAGAAGCACAGCGTCATTCACACAAGCACTAAACACTCATTAAACTGAAATATGCAATAAACATTAATTTAACAACATTAGATGTAACATACAAACCTAATAAACATAACTGATAATAAAAAACTAAGAAGAAACATAGTTATTTCAAAGAAAAAACATCAAAATTTGAAATGCAACGCAGGGAATTCTGGGAACGGTTGAACTTACCGTTAACCATTTAACAGGTTTTTACTGTAGCATTTTCACAGTTTTTTACCGTTTAAATCACAGTCATTTTTTACAGTGTAGCTTTCTTGCCTCACTTTTTTTGTTTTGTTTCTGAAGTGCAACAGAGAATGGCACATGCACAAATTTAATGCATTATGTCAATTTCTGCTGAAGGCGACGGGAAATGAGATATAAACTGAAAGTGAGTTGAGAAATGCACAGTTTGACCAAGTCATACTTCAGCAATAGGGGTTCATGTAGTACGATTAAGTTCACATCAGAAACAACGTATACTGGAGTTTGCATGAACTGTATCATGAACCAGTGGTCTGCTGCCCTCTTTTTAGCCACCCTTAAACAGTGTTCACATTATTGAGATTAACCAAACTCTGATGTCCAACAAATAAACACACACAGATTCACACTGACCTGTGGTGTCCAGAGTAGCGGGCTCCTTTGATGTGACCCACTCCCTTACAGCCTGGCGTGGGACAGCCGCCCTGCTCAGACGTATCAAACATGTCCTGAGGAGCTATGAAGAAAACACACAGAAACACATCACACATTATACGTCATCCTCACTCGGGAAACCACAGTATCAGCTTACACATGGAGCTGTCAGTGACTGTTTGTGACAAGTGATTACACAGTGCACACATGAGCTTCATAGAGACTAGTGTTGTCAAAAGACCCGGTACTTCGGTACTAAAAAAATGAAAACGTCACGGTACCAGGTTTCTGTCAACCCGGTTCTTGCTGCGCGATCTGAAAGCTGCGCAGATGCGCTCTCTTCATAAAAGAAACACATCAAACTAACAACACTTTAAAGACTGACACCCGGATCAAATGAAAGAGTTCAAGCAGGTAAGTTTCTATTTAATATTTAATATTTAGATATTCTGTTATGAATATTATTCCTTATTTTAATTTGAATGTCGGATTAAAATAAACATTGCCGTTATAGCGGAGTTAATCCTTAGCATAAGCGCGGCTAACGCTAATATAATGAGCATTAGAATGAAGTTTCTTTATTAACTACTTAATGCGCCTATATCTTTTATTAGGGTAAAAACAACAGGAGGACATGATGGTATTTACTATTGTTACACACCAGAGGATTTTAAATGAATTGTGAATCTAAAACATGCGTGTTGGAGAATGTACAAACAGTTAATAGTATTTATGTCATATCAGTCCTCAGAAAAAAAAAATTCTGGCCTGTTTTTTTTTGTTTTTTTTGCTAGTTAGTTGCTAGTTGTTGATATTTTTGGCTGGATAACTAGCAGGTTTAAAAGCCCTTTCAAATTAAATATGTACACAGTTTGTATTAAATGAAAGTACAGTCAAATGTTATCTCCTGTATAGACTTTACAATGACTTCATGTTATTATCTAACATCAACTTACAGTGAGTGAACAATATATTTTTACAACATTAATTAATGTTTGTGAATGTTATTTAATACAAACACTTGATCATTCATGTTTGTTCATTGTGCATTAAATAATTTTAACAGATTGAACTTTGATTGATTGGTTGATTTTATGTATTTGTAAATTTTGAAATTAACCCTAAGAAGAACAATTGCAATATATAACTATTGTTTATGTGATAGGTCATGTTATCTAAAAAATGGAATCTTATTGTAAAGTGTTTTTAATACTACAGTTTCCTTCTATTTGATATGCACTTGTCTTAAAATATATGTAATCGTATCTAAATTTATTATAAAATCTGAGGTTTGTTATTTACTGAAATGTTATATTTTAGCTGGAGTAAATGATCTAATGTTGCATTTGGTCAGACTCAGTCCACTGCTTTACTAATATTATATTTTCCTTTTCCAGCTGCAGGAAGATCATGAAGCACCAGCAAACCCTAAAACAACAGTTTACAGTTGTTTTTCAGCGGCAGCAGAAATATGACAAAAACTTTTGGGTGGAACTTGTTTACTTTTTTTCATACTTTTATTACTTGTGGAAAAACTTGAAATAATTTTAAATAAGCATAAAAAAATGGCATTGGTTTTTGTGCAGTTTATTTTTGTTTAACTTTATTAATAAAAATGTGTTTTTTAATTAGCATATTTTTGTGTTTTGCTTTGGTACCGAAATTGGTACCGAGAACCGTGGATTTTCACTGGTATTTGTACCCAATACTGAAATTTTGGTACCGTGACAACACTAATAGATACAAAATATAATATACAGATACAGTTATTTCACTTTAATGGCAATGAAAAGAACCTATTCATTATCATTAACCCCTTAACTGTCACCCCCCGTTTCTGAACATATACGTGAAAGTGCACTATCCAAACTTAAACTCTTATAATTCATGAATGCTTTGGAATACAGACATAAGGTTGGACTCTTTTTAAAGAAGACAATCAGCAGAAGTAGAATTATTTTAAAATATGAAAGTAACAAAAAGTTATAGAAGTTTAAATTTACTGTAAAGAAAATACACAGTATTAATTTTTTATATTTTATATAAAATAAATATTTCACATAACAGGTTTTACTCTAAAATTGATTTAAAATTAAAGCCTTATGTCTAAATAAGTTATGTTCCAAATTTGAAGTTATTATGAAAAAAATTGAGGTTCCTGTGAGATTTTATTTAGGGTGTCATACCACAAACAGCCACCGGGTGCATCCAAACTCCATTGCATTTTTTTGATGAATTGTTCGGTCACAGATGTCTAAATTTCTCTGTCAATATTACTCCGATCACGAAAAGACCACCAAATATGGAATCCTGAGAGTCAGACCTTTCCGACGATATGTATTTTGTCAAGATTATAAAAAAGTATTGATTCTAAAAGACCGTAATACATTGTATAATATGACACTTGACTCCGCCCACTAAGGGGGAGGAGACCGCCAAAAGATGTTAAAGTACCATTTCCATGGTAACGCAATGTCCGATTTCAAAATGGTTTTCACAGGATGAATTTTGAGGTTTTAAGCTTTCAAATGATATATATAATTTATGATGATTACTAAAATATTTGATAGGGAAAAAAGACAACGAAAAAAAGAGCGCCAAGCGTCCCACAGGTGGGGGGGTGACAGTTAATAACTGAACCTAAACATAGCAGCCTGATAAAAGAGCTCCTTTTAGAAGACAATTTCACATGACACTTAGAGGCTTTTGCATCTGAACTCTTCATGTGTTGACAAACACTTTCAATCTTCAAGTAAAATATGAAAATCCATTATAAAAGCAATAACAATCCATACAAAGATCCAAATACAAACCTTTACAATATTTATTTTGTGAAATGATTTATATCCATTTTTATAGAAATTATGGTTGTGTCTCAGTTGTGGAGTGTGCAATCATGAAAAATTTTAATAAATAAGATTTAATCAGAAGTTAGTGTACTTGTTTACCAAGGAGACAACCAAGACAGAGTAATTAAAGTTATTAATAGAGTACATATAGATTTATATCGAGAGTGTATATAGACTTAGGTATAGATTCATATATGTGTCCCTGGAGCACAAAAGCACTCATAAGTAACACAGGTATATTTATAGCAATAGACAACAATACATTGTATGGGTCAAAATTATAAATTTTTCTTTTATGCCAAAAATCATTATGATATTAAGATCATGTTCCATGAAGATATTTTGTCAATTTCCTACCGTAAATATATCAAAACGTAATTTTTGATTAGTAATATGCATTGCTAAGAACCTCATTTGAACAACTTTAAAGGTGATTTTCTCAATATTGAGATTTTTTTGCACCCTCAGATTCCAGATTTTCAAATAGTTGCATCTCAGCCAAATATTGTCCGATCATAACAAACCATACATCAATGGAAAGCTTGATGTATAAATCTCAATTTAAAAAAAATGACCCTTATGACTTGTTTTGTGGTCCAGGGTCACATATAGAAAATAGAAAAGACTCATAATATATGGATATATTCTCTTTGCCTGGTTTCTCTCTCTTTTCTCACACTCGTTTTGCTCCTCTCTCTCTCTCTCTCTCAGTAAGTCGGTCACATCCTGATGCCAGCTGCTGATTTCTAAACATTGCTCCGATCCGTTTCCATGGACACAGAGGAAGGGAACGAGAACGAGAAGAAGATTATCAGCAAGACAGACTGGAGTAAAGCTCATTGTTCAGCAGCATTTTCCCAGCATCCTCTGGAGCTAATAGAAGATATTGACACGAGAGGAAGAGAGAGGACTGTTAGACGCTCCATTCCTCTTTTATACCCACATAATTCCTTCTCTCTCTACATGAAATGAAGAGGAAAATGTCAGTCATTTAGAGAGTCTGAGGCAGTGTATTCACAGATGATAGAGAACGCTGTTTGAGTGGCCATTAACTCAACATTTAGAGCTGGAATTACAGTACGTTTGTCTGAATCACTGAAACATCTTGTTGGAAACTGTCAGTACTCGCTCTCGCTCTCTAAACAAAACCCTAGTGCAAAAGCATCTAATCTAATCTTAGTCAGTTTCTTGTTTTGTTTTACAGGAAAATATTTGGAACATATTAAATATGATCATCTCCATGTGAGAGGAACAATGAATTCCAATAGCGTCAGATGTTAGCATGTTGCACAATATTTAATAGGTATATAAAACAAATTGTCCATTTTAAGTAGATGCTAATATTTCTTTGATATTTGCAGTACTGAATAAAATATACTTTCTTTGTGCATTGCCAATCTTATCCGTAAGAATACATGTGATGCTGCCTTAAAATCCAAGCCAAGTGTCTTCGAAGGCCTCAAGTGTTGCTGCGTGACATCTGCAACAGCCGTTTCATCACGAGCGTGTCTCTCAGCTAAAGGTTGTGTCAGATCTGTCTGTACTCACTGATGGGCGGCTGCAGTGGATGTCCGGTTTTGGCGCACCACCCGGCAGGATGAATATCTGGGCTGTCTGCATCGATCCAGTAATCATATTCATCTGTCCAGCCATCAAAATGGATCTAAAAGAGAGCAATGCAGATCACTATTTTTCAATGCTAAAAACAATAAAGCTGTGTCCCTGATGCACTATACACTTACTGTATGCACTGTGCAATACATCTTAAAATCTTTGACATTTAAAGTTCCTTGGTAAAATGTATTATTCGTTCTTGTTTTAAACAAACCTCACTGAATTTAATGAATTAAGTAAATCTCCAGATTTGCTAACAGCTTGCACCAGAAACCGCTTTTGGTGTTAAAAACTACTGGCAGGATTTACTATAGTCACACAGTTTACTATACAAACATTAGTAATGAAAAGGCATGAACACAGTCATTTTTGCAGCTGATCTTACTGCATATGTCTCCCTTTCAGATGCAATATTTTTGGGGGGAGATTATTTGAATCAGGGGTGTCAAACTCATTTTAGTTTGAAGGCCAGATCGTAGAAAAATGTCACCTTGTGCACACTGAATTAGCTTTTGTTACAATTACATTAATACTAACCAAACAAACTACAATATCATTTACAAGGAAACTAGGAAAACAGTTCAGTTATATTAGAGGTGTGCAATGTTGAAAAAAAAATCTCAATATTTTTATAATTACACCATATTTTGCCAAGTGCATTTTTGAGATAGTAC
Source organism: Schizothorax lantsangensis (assembly GCA_027422415.1). Classification (NCBI taxonomy): domain Eukaryota; kingdom Metazoa; phylum Chordata; class Actinopteri; order Cypriniformes; family Cyprinidae; genus Schizothorax; species Schizothorax lantsangensis. The sequence continues at coordinate 31,602,290 of CM049855.1, forward strand.
CTTGATTGGGTTAAGACTGCAATGTATAAGTAAATATGAATCTAAACCAACAGTAGGCAAGTCCAAGTTAACGAGTGATTCATTGACTCATTCATTCAAAAGATTCGTTCAAAAAGGCTGATTAATTTAGAAATGAAGCTAGTGACGGTTGTCTTTATGAATGGACTCAAATGATTTGTTCAAAAACACAGAATCATTCAGCAATAAAACACACTGTGTTGCTGGAGACACACAAATGTAACTAAACACTGACTAAACCCAAAACTCACTTACAGTAACATCTTGTTTGCGTAAAACTGTTGCATAAAATCAATTCACCTGTGATTGCGCTGATATTCAGGAAAACATCACCCTTACTCGTGTGATATTATTTAAATACCGTGATACAAATATAAAAACAAGAACTCTTACATTGCATTTTTGCCTCCATATCTTAAACTATATTATAACTGCATTCTAAAGCCCCGTTCACACCAAGAACGATAACTATAAAGATAACTATATTAGTGTCCACACCAGCAGACATATCGTCTGTTTATTCGAAGCGCACGCAAGTCTGCCGCTTTATATTCTCCAGCTCGTTAGATCAGGATTGATTCTGATTGGGTGTCAATGTTTTTATCGTTCATCAGCTGGATAAAAATGCTTCTGAAAGTGATTCCAATGATATTGTTTCTCTGTGCCGTTATCGTTATAGCTGTGGTGTGGACTCTGCTATTCTGTAATATTGAGAACGATTTTAAGAACTATATCTTTGTTGTTATCTTTATAGTTATCGTCATTGGTGTTAACGGGGCTTAACAGCCTTTATCCTGTAGTGAAAGACTCTCAAGACGTGTTTTTGCTTGTTTTTTGCCAAGTGAGTTACATAATGTCAGCTCAAGCATTATTAAAGCAAAAATTACGATATTATAGTGTACAACAAATATCGCACACCCCTATCTTACCTACTTTTCCATCCAAAACTGTCCATTGCGTCTCACAGTGTCATTTAATATTGCACACTTTCCTACAGCCACGCGTTGCGATTAAACATACTGGTTCAGCTCACAGAACAAATACATTTTCTTTCCATTTCTCCTGAAATATCTGCCATTCCAGGTCAAATTTCTTCCTTTAAAATCACAAGATACTTCCCACACAAGCATCATTACAACACAGCTATCATCAGTTATGTGCTGCTGCTTGATCCATATCGAGCTGTGTGTTTGTGTCCCGAGGAGTAACATCAATGCAAATAAATGAGCAATTTGTTCTGCTTTAAGTTAAAAATAAAATACAATTGATAATGTTTTATTTATTATTTTATATTATTGATCAAATCATCCCATGGGCCAGATTGGACACCTTTGTGGGCCGTATGTTTGACGCCCCTGATTTAAATGAATGCAATGTGATTTACTAAGGTTTGTGGTGGTAAATATACTGGTATTTGTGCCATTATTTGCATGTCTTAACCTCTAGGTGCTCTTGGTAGACTGCCCTTAATCGAGACACCTAAGGCCAGGAGGAATTGTTCCTGCAGGGTCATGGTGTCTTTCTCTGGTGAACATCACTACAAATCCCAGAGGAGCTGGTTGTGTGGTGATAAATAGAGATTTTATTCTTACATAAGGTACAAAACACCCCGCAGCACTTCAGATGAAAGCAGGAACAGCTTGGCTACTAGCATTTCAAGGTCCCTCGAGAAGATTATCTTCATATTGCAATGTGCATCTCTAGAGACGTTAACGTTTTAACAGGAATCTTAAAGAAACGTTGGCAGCGATCAGACGGCTGGCAGGGTGATTCGGTCATATTGTGTTTCAGACTCTCAGAACTCTTTGAAAAGAGCTGCTGCAATCACAACAATGAGAAGAAAAGAGCAACAGCCCTTAAATGACAGCCTGTCTCCAGGACTTTGATAAAACGGGTTTCTGGGAAATCAGCCGGACAGCAGGAACAGGGACAGACTAAAAAGGCGAACGGTGTTTTTAGTGGTGTTCACAGCACAGCTGACAGTCATTATGTGGAGGCTGAGTGGACTGGCTTTGTGCCGCCCATCCAGACCAGGCTTTTGTGATTCACTGCGTGACAGTTTGAGATAAGGAAATGTTTCATTTGCATTCTTGTTTTCATCTCGCTCTCTTTTAATCTCCTTCCAGTTTGCATGCATCCATGCATGACTACATCCATTTATCGATCTCTATCTTTGTTCACAACCAGTGTAATTTTAGTATGACTGATGTAATGATACTGATTCTTTTTCCACAAAGGCATTGCACAAAGATTTGATGTGGAAATCCATAACTTGTAGTGTAAAAGTTTACTTTTTCTTTGTCAAATTGCATTTTTAAAAGAAATTGAACTCAAAAACTATTTTACACTTAAGTTCCAAAAACCTGAATGTTTTTCTGTCGGTCAAACGACTGTCTTGTTACGCATGTATAGCATTTTTAAAACTAACCAGAGTCACATGATACAATACAAATAACACATAAAAAAATATACATATATCAAAACCAAAATCACTCTTAATATTAAGAAACATATTACAAACTTCTTAATGGCTCTAATTCATTTATGGCTCTAACTATTGTTATACTATTATAGTTTTTGTTAAACTTTTGAATTAGATGTTATTAAAATATTTTCTTTGTTTATTATCATATTTACTTTTAAAGTTTTAGTCATTTTGTTTTGTTTTCTCATCATTTTATTTCATTTTTCAGGTCTATATAATTTTTAAAATGTTAGTTTTCAGCTGTAATTAAGTTCTTCAGTTTAAATGATGAGAAATATTGCCTTGCCAACTAACGGAAACATAATTTTTTTTTTTTTTTTATTTATTACTATTTTCTTACTGGTTTTAGTTTGTGTTAACGATAATAGCTCTAACTCACACTGCACTTTTTACTTTTTTTAAACATTTTGTTGCTCAATATCTACTGATTCTGTGGTGTTCAATGGTGTTTTTAAAATTATTAGGCTATGTTCTACATTTACATTTACATTTAATCATTTAGCAGACGCTTTTATCCAAAGCGACGTACAAATGAGCAGAACAATAGAAGCAATCAGACCATCGAGAGAGCAACAGTATGCAAGTGCCATGACAAGTCTCAGTTAGTCTAGCACAGTACACGTAGCTAGGATTTTTTTTTTTTTTTTTTTTTTTTTTTTTTTTTTTTTTATTAAATAGAATAGGTAAGTGTTAGTATTAGTTCTACGCAATTATTATTATTCTACGCAATTCAAGGTTTTTTTTAACAACTTCTAATTTTTATAAAGCCATGGATTTAAGACTTTTTAAAATACTATCAAATAAACTACTCCACAGACACCCTGTAAACAGATTTGATTCAGACATGCCAAATAAATCAAACCCTTTTGTCTCTGTCCTGTGGGATAGTCGAGGGCGTTGCAGAGAACCATCAAAGACCTGGACGTAAAGGTCTTTTTCCTCCAAGTCAATTACAGCTGCTTCAGGAAATATTGATGGGGGATTTTAAAACACAGTGGGAATCCGACAAATCCATCCGGTGAATCTAACAAATCTCCAGTGAATGTCAGCGAACAAAGGTGATGAGAGAGAGCAGCACTGGAGGTGGAGGTGATGCACTATACGGCTCGGACACATGAACTAGACTGACATGTGTAAGCCGAGCATTGATTGGGTGTTTAAGAGAGAGACTCGCTCTCTCTGTGGAGGATCACGAATGATGGCTGAGCAGACAGACAGCGTGAGCAGGAGAGGAGGCGGATCTGACAGCTCTGCGCCTGAGTGTGAGACAGACAGTGACATCTGTTATTTCTCTCGGTCCGTGTGAATGATGTGTGTGGATTCTGCTGCCCTCTTGGATCCCACATGTGCAATTACAGCCATGCGGTTACACTGACCGTTAACCACCTGTTGTACACGGCACTCAAAAATGGCGAGACCTGACTGAAATCGCCTTTCTCTTTGCTTCGTGCAGCACCTGGGAATGAGGCCTGTTGGTTGATAGTAAGTGTTTCTAATCAACTGCATATCGGTCACGACTCAACTCTGATGCATTGCCAACAATCATTAATGTTGCCTCAAACAACCAACTCTCATTAAAAATGTATGTCTACAAGTTGTTTGGTTGCTCACTCAGTGTGAACAGCTGTGAATGCTTGACCTTGTCAATCTCTAGTATAACCTGTGTCTTGCTCTAAACGGTTCGGGATTAACATCTAGCATGCAAAATATGCACAAAGTGCCCACATTTGGATTTGAGAGAGGTACAATAACATGTAGTTGTAGAGCAGTAGTTTCAGTTTCAGCTTAAATAATTTTTTTAGGCTTGGGGTTTATAATAAATATTGTTTACATTGAATGCTGCCATAATTAGTTTGTTTTAGTCTTCTCTTTTTCATTCCTGTTTTGTTCTGAATGCCAGTAATTTTGAAGGATTTGTTTGGAACTAAATACCTGCCTACAGTGTTTTGTAAAAGTTTTATTTACCAGGATTTGAAATTATTTCTGAATGCAATAAAATCTGACTTATCCGTGTTGTTTTCCAGGAAATGCTCATCAGCACTTATGCCATTTTTCAGTACTTTGAATCCAAAGCAATGCTGGCATGAATCACGATGTGTTGAACTGAAACATTTCAGAAGAAGTGACGACTGAAAACTTACAACTGCAAGAATCTGCATTAGAACGGCTCTGGCACAAACACGCATTCATGTGTGTGAAGAGCAGACGTTTTTCAGCCGGAGGACTGACAGATCATGTTCAAAAGAAGATTTCTATATGGAGCAGAGCTTCCCTCCTGCCCACACGAAGGGAAAAGCACAGATGACTCATCCTGATCGCTTCTAAACTCCCAAACAGACGGCTGAGAGATCAGATGCTGTCACGGATCACCGTCAGCTGAATCAGCACTGCATCACTGCATCTTCACTGACAATTAGAGCGATTATGCTGAGAAACTGCACAACACAATGAGCAAGAAATCAGTGATGAAATGCTTTGATCCAGAGTGGATTTGATGGATACGTGAGGAAGAAGTAGATCATATTCAGTCCCTATGTAGGACACAATCTATAAAAAGCTAAATAAAATCAAAACGAGTTTTGAAATGAGCTCCATATTGTCACCATACCATAATATATGAGCCATAAAAGTCTGATGTTCAAATGCAGGATGGTCCCAAAATTGGGAGCTTTGTCTCGCATCCTGCAAAACGTCCTGCATTCCGGATTATGTATTATTTTTTCTTCCTTGAAATTACAATACGACAATAAGAAATATAATAATAAAAATATGATTGCCATTTAAAAATCCATTTGTCCTAGCTAGACCGGGAAAATACCAACCTACGCATTCATAGAGAGGATTTTTTTCCACTGATGGCGACTGGATGGAGCAAAGGAACCAGTTCGGACTTCATCAAAAGTCTTTAGGCTACACCAGTCAGAACTTCATCTAGACACGTACTGGATGAAAACATCCTGATCGAAGCTGGCACATCCAACAAAAAATACAAGTTCAAGATGCACTGAATCCGCTAAAACACATTTGATGTTTGCATAGTCTAATGAAGGAGCATAAACTAGTCATTACTTATAAAATGAGATTTTAACTACTTGCCTGTTATTCAGTTGATTATATGTGACCCAGTCTGTGAAATCCAGGCTCAAGTCTCAAAATCTAATTATGAGAAGCATCAAAATTTGATTTCAACCATTCATTTCACTATGATTTCAATCTGTGATATGGCTTTACTCAGTCAATATTAAAGATATCAATGTTACATTTTCACAGAGTGTTCTTTACCTTATGAAGGGTGATTTTATGTAGAAAACAGTAAATCACAAAAAAATGACTTTAGCTGGGTTTTCACAGCCAGGGTGTCATATGTAGTAGACTGAATAGATCCTGTAGACCGGGGGTCTCCAACGTTTTTTACACAGCGGAAACGGAACGGATGGGGTCTTTAAAACAGGTCTATTCATTTATACTGTTATCAGCACATGTTGAAGTAGATTCGTCTCATGTCTCTGAGAGAATATGCGCTGTTAATGCAGCGTTAGAAAACTCCATCAGTTTTTTTACTTTCACTTTCTGTATGACTGAAGTTAAGACGTTCACCGGCATAACTATTGCGCAAAGTTTGCACGTTGCATTTGTGATATCCATTGGCTCGCCTTCATGGTTTAAAACAGAAGTATTTCCAGTATTGCGATGTAACCACAACCCCCCATGCATATGTATCTTAAACGCAGGGATACATGAAAGAGGAATCAAATCAGTATGTAGCGCTGTCTGAAACACATCTCTGTTCTTGTGCGCGCTTCGGGTGTGTGCGAGAACAGCGCACAAGTAACGAATTTAATTGATTGTGGTTTTAAATAGCTTGAACGTGTAAATTGGCAAATGAATCTGCGAATCACATGCCGAACGGTGGGGTCTGGACCTGGTCTGTATATCACGGATCAACTGCGATCCGTTTAAAGCCCTAGCCATGACAGATCAGAGCAATCATTTATTTACTAATTTAACATGAAATCGTCAAATTGCTACTCGATATCAATCGCATACAATGAAAATACAGAATAATTAGAAAAATAATTTATGCACAATAAATAACAGAGCGTCATATCTATACACATTTTCCCCAGAACTTTCTCGGGAGTAAAACCTTAAATAAAATAAAACCTTCACTTTTACACTTTTAATCAAATATTGCACTGCAAACATCATTAACAGCTTTAACTCGTCAATACTGGCAAATGACCATGGTATAAGTGGGATAATGCACGACTAGCTGTGCATTAAACAATTTGAATGTGCTCCGCTTCACATCAGGTGGTTCTTTGCCTCCACGTTGTGCATTAAATTTGTTCAATGCACAGCTAGCCGTGCATTATTTCTTAATTATCATTCAATCATCATCATTATTTCTATAGTCTCACACATGCCCTGCATTGTCCAGCAAAATCATTATTCTGAAAGAGAAATAACCAAGTGGTCACCCTAAATATACTGTACCAACACAAAGCACACTTTTTCATGTTCAATAAACTGTTCTATTTAAAAAATATATATTTATTTAATGTGTGAGGCTTTAAAATGTAAAACAAGGTCAACCAGCTGACCCCTCTGGACCAACATGGAAATTCACACTGATCCATTATGCATTATGTATTGAGCATTATGTGTGCAAAATATAGCTTCTCACCCGCAGGCGATGGTCATCTGTATCAACCACTGTGGCCACTCGGATCAGAGCAGGATTCCTCTTGTCGACCACCTCCAGCTTCATATTGGGCTGGAAACTGTGAGGAGGTTTCTGCAGAGAGAGAGAGAGAGAGGTAGATGTCCTCAGCGCCTCGGGTCTCTCACAGGGGCTGGAGATGTTTGGCAATAAACACATGCACTCACCACTTTGAAGGCTCGAGCAGGAGCTGGTAATGTGTTGGTCTCTGCCAAGTATTTCTCCCAGGAGAAGGTCTTCTCATCAGGGTATCCTACAGCACATGGAGAGTGAGGTTTGAGGGACTGATGAAAACATGGTATTTCCCAGAGCTCACTGGGTTTTATGCTGTATTATGAGATCATTTTGGGTGGACTTTGTGGCCGGTTCGCTACATACTGAACTAAAGTGATAGAGACACAACATGAAACATCTAAAGAAAGAAAGACAGAAAGAAAGAAAGGGACATCTTTTACGAGAGAATGAACTACTTGTCCCGTCCCATGACACATTAGGAATGACATAAATCAGAAATAATGTTAAATACAACAGGGTTTATCCAAGTTTTATGAATGTAAATTTAAAACATTTTAAAGCCCCTTTTAAGAACAATTACAGAAAATTTAAGGAATAAATTAAAGGGAACACAATCCGTCACCATGGTCTCTAAATGTAGATGTCTAAGCAGCGCACAATGATTTTTAGCAAGACTTCAAAGCTTAAAAATACAACTTGCAACCAATCTACATTACTTTTTAATTCATTTTACACACACACACACACACACACACACACACACACACACACACACACACACACACACACACACACACACACACTCATACACACACACACACACACACACACACACACACACACACACACACACACTCATACACACATACACACACAAAACAGCTGAAAGTGAAGTGAATTAATGAGGTGATTTAAAAAATATTTGCTTAACAAAATCAAGTTAATTCAAAGGTTTTTATAGCCCATTGGCAGATATTTTTTCTTGTTTAAAGCATAAATTCACTTCATTTGGTTCAGTTTCTCCAAAAAACAAGACTTCATATCTTCATTTAACATTTAATACATTAATCTATGAATTTAAGACTTTCTGCTTCAATTTAAGAACTTTTAAGGCCTTCATTTGTGGAAGGGTGAATTAACCCTGATTCAACAATTGACTTGCAGAGAACTGTGTAATAAAGAACTATATACAATAAGTTTTTTGTGATTTTCCTGGGGCCGAGTTACTAATAATACATCTGTATCCCCAGCAGGAGTCTGAAGTCAGGTCAGAATAAACACACATTGTCCTCTTCCACGTCCTCATACTGAAGTCCCTCTGAACACACTTTGAAGCTAGTCTGTATCACATGCTAAGATCTAAATCAGCACAACAGCCTAACGTCGTCTTGCATATTATCAGAGACCCGCAATCAATGAGCTTAAAAAATACAACAGGCAGACCTTAAAGGGGTCATCGGATGCCCATTTTACACAAGTCTGAAGTCTTTATCGCTGGAGTCTGAGTCAAGTTTCGAGTCTTTGGTCACGAGTCCGAGTCGAGTCTGAAGTCTTTATCGCTGGAGTCTGAGTCAAGTTTCGAGTCTTTGGTCATGAGTCCGAGTCGAGTCTGAAGTCTTTATCGCTGGAGTCTGAGTCAAGTTTCGAGTCTTTGGTCACGAGTCCGAGTCGAGTCTGAAGTCTTTATCGCTGGAGTCTGAGTCAAGTTTCGATCTTTGGTCACGAGTGGTCGAGTCTGAGTCTTTATCGCTGGAGTCTGAGTCGTTTCGAGTCTTTGGTCACGAGTCCGAGTCAAGTCTGAGTCATTATCGCTGGAATCTGAGTCAAGTCTCGAGTCTTTGGTCAGACTCCGAGTCGAGTTATCGCTTTATCTGGAATCTGTCAAGTCTCGAGTCTTTGGTCACGAGTCCAAGTCGAGTCTGAAGTCGAGTTTATCTCTGGTCACGTCTCGAGTCTTTGGTCGAGTCTTTATCGAGTCAAGTCTGAAGTCTTTATCGCTGGAGTCTGAGTCAAGTCTCGAGTCTTTGGTCACGAGTCCAAGTCGAGTCTGAAGTCTTTATCTCTGGAGTCTGAGTCAAGTCTCGAGTCTTTGGTCACGAGTCCGAGTCGAGTCTGAAGTCTTTATCGCTGGAGTCTGAGTCAAGTCTCGAGTCTTTGGTCACGAGTCCAAGTCGAGTCTCAAGTCATTATCACTGGAATCTGAGTCAAGTCTCGAGTCTTTGGTCACGAGTCCAAGTCGAGTCTGAAGTCTTTATCTCTGGAGTCTGAGTCAAGTCTCGAGTCTTTGGTCACGAGTCCGAGTCGAGTCTCAAGTCATTTAAAGGCTCACAAAAAAAATCCCATTCAGAATCCTTATGTATTGAAATCTTCCTATTTATGAAGCTGTTTTACAGGCTATAGACAAAATATATGATCTATGATCTGCTTTGTAAAAAAAAGGTGTTAAGATGTAAGGTTAATGTACATCCAGCCTGTTACTTATATGTTTTAATCCATTACCATGTTCAAAACATTTTTTCTGTAATCAAATTCTATAATAAGAGTCCGATATACCTTGACACATAAGGAAATATTTGACACAGATAACCATACAAATAAAGTATTTATTTATGACTTATAAGTCAGGGGTATTCAATTAAAGTTCCAATAGGAGCGGCCTCTATATTTTCTTCCAAGCAGAGGTCCGGACAAAAAAAAACAAACAAAAAAAAAAACAATACATTTTTACATGTATTGTATTTTTACATTTAGATACATACGAGGCTATGTGACAAAAAAAAAAATCTGTTTCTGTTCAGGGTTTTCCTCCTGAAATCTATACTATTTTAATATTTTACTTAAAAGCACTATCTAGCCTACTGAAAACAATGTAGCCACAATAATCAAAATGTTCTCATCTTGAGCAGAAAAGAAAGATAACTGACAGTTTCAAAGTTTAAGTTCCATAGCCATCTAGCAACAATTTTCCCAATTATAATTAGGCCTACATACACACACACACACATATATATATATATATATATATATATATATATATATATATATATATATATTGCCCTCCACTAATATTGGCACCCTTGATAAATGTGAGAAAAGGTGTCTGTGAAAATAAATCTGCATTGTTTATCCTTTTGATCTTTCACTCGAAAAATGCACAAAATTCTAACCTATCATTGAAGTAAAACAATTGAAAATGGGGAGAAAATCTCATGATGAAATAAATGTTTTTCTCCAATTCATGTTGGCCACAATTATTGGCACCCCTAGAAATTCTTATGAGTAAAATATCTCTGAAGTATATTCCCATTCATATTTAAATTTTTTTAGCACACCAGGGTGACTAGGAACATGAAATTGTCCAGCCATGACTTCCTGTTCCACAGGATTATAAATATGAGGAACACAAAGGTCAAATTCCCTTAATCATCCATCACAAGGAGAAAAAAACAAAAAATATATTTCTGATGTGCAGCAAAAGATAATCGAGCTTCACAAATTAGTGAAGTGGTTTTAAGAAAAGAGCTAGAGCAGTGAAAATCCCCATTTCCACCATCAGGGCAATAATTAAGAATTTCCAATCAACATAAAATGTTACGAATCTGTCTGGAAGAGGACGTGTGTCTATATCGTCCTAATGCACGGTGAGGAGGAGAGTTTGAGTGGCTAAAGACTCTCCAAGGAACACAGCTGGAGAATTGCAGAAAATAGTTGAGTCTCGGGGGCAGAAAACCAAAAAAAAAATTGTCAAACAGCACCTACATCACCACATGTTGTTTGGGAGGGTTTCAAGAAAAATTCTCCTCACTCATCCAAAAACAATCTCCAGCATATTCAGTTATCAGACACGACTGGAACTTCAAATGGGACTGGCTTCTATGGTCAGATGAAACTAAAAAATTAGCTTTTTAGCAGCAAACACTCAAGATGGGTTTGGTGCACACAGGGATAAAAAGTACCCCATGTGTACAATGAAATATACTGCTGTATTTTTTATGTTGTGGGCCTATATTTCTGCTGGAGGTCCTGGACATTGGTTTAGACACATGGCATCATGGATTCTATCAAATACCAACAGATAAAAAAATCAATAAGTGACTGACTCTGTTAGAAATCTTATAATGGGCCATGTTTGGATCTTCCAACCGTACAATAATCCAAATACAAACCTCAAAAACAACACAAAAATGGGTCACTGGGCACAAAACCAAGCTTCTGCTATGACCATTCCAGTCCTCTGACCTGAACCCTGTAGAAAATGAGTGAGGTGAACTGAAGAGAAGAAGTACTAACATGGAGCTGTGAATCTGAAGGATCTGGAGAGATTCTGTATGAAGAAAATGGTCTCTGATCTCTTATCAGGTGTTCTCCAAACTCTTCAGGCATTATAGGAGAAAACTCAGAGCTGTTGTGCTGGGAAAATGACGTTGCAATAATTGGGTGCCAATAATTGTGGCCAACATGAACTAGAGAAAGCATTTATTTCACAATGAGATTTTCTCCCCACTTTCAATTGTTTTACTTCAATGATAGGTTGGAATTTTGTGAATTTTTTGAATGAAAGATAAAAAGGATAAACAATGCAGATTTATTTTCACAGCCGCCTTTGCTCATATTTACCAAGGGTGCCAATATTAGTGGAGGACACTGTATATAAAAAAAAATATGTTTTTTTAATGTTCATTAATTATGCTAAATGTAGATCAGAAATGTCTCGTCACATCCGGTTTGAATAGTCAGAGTCATATGTTATAGATAGATAAATAGATAGTAAGAAAAATAACTACATTAGCAGCATTGTTTTTTTTCTGCTGTGTTTTAGTGAAAGTAGGCTAATCCATAATTTTGCTGCTCACCGTGTTTCTGTTGTTGTTAAAATAACCGCGTCATGTGCGGCACGCGTCCGGAGAGAGAGAAAGAGCACGGAGCTGAAAGGGCTTGAATAAAGCACATTCGGCTTCAGATAAAAATGCTAGAGGATATAGCGCTGAACAAACGACCCTGAGCACTTGTTATGTGATCCGCTCCGCTGTTTTGACGTGCTGCTCACTTAAAATGGTGCTGCTGTTACGGCTCAAGGTCCGGATGGATGCAGGGGTGCGGATGCAGTCCGCCTTTTGAAAATCAGTTATATAAGTCTTTAAGGATTAAGACTCGTGTTGCTTTTAAAATATTCATAAGTCCTTTTCCTCGAGTCGAGTTAAGTCTGGAGTCATTTCAGGTCGAGTCTGAAGTCAAGTCTGAAGTCTATAAAAATGCGACTCGAGTGCGACTCATGTCCGAGTCACTAACTCGAGTGCCCATCTCTGCAATGCGCTCAAAGATTCGCAGACCATTCCAAAAATGGCGGATGGCTTGCGTATCGCGGCCCATAGAAACTGTCCATAATGAGGCATCTAGGTATATATACCTATTGTGCATTCTAAACGTCAGCTGCGAAACTGGCTAACTAGCACATTACTAGGAAAGGCGATTTGCAAAGACTCATAAAAACCCTTATACTCACTTCTTCTATAGATAAAGCTGGATCACGAATGATTCACGCGAACATAGATGCATTTATGTAGATCGGGGATCGGCGCATTCACTTCAAAATGAAAGTAACATTAATCCTCTGCGTCTTCAGTGGCTCAGATGTCGGGAGTAAATTACGACTGCTATATTCATTATTACATCCAACAACTAAACACTTCAATCGCTTAATTGGAGACATCTTGTCTTCCCCTGCACCGGAGGCGGACAGCTCTCAGCTCTCTCAGGGGGGCGGGGCTAAGGTAAGACAGTCTTGTCAATCAACTATTGTGGGAGGGGCCTGTACAGAACTACGTCATTCTGACAGGAATCTCAGAACAGTCTGATTTGAGAAAGAGGATTTTAAAACAGGGATTAAAAAAAAAAAAACACTGGGTGGATTTTTATCATTATAGGGTGGATGTGTATACACACTTCCAACACACATTTATGTTCAAACAACTTGTAAAGTGAATTTTGCATCCGATGTCCCCTTTAACTTTTCTCCTTCCTTCATCAAGCTCTCTTTCTATCACTGGAAAAGGCTACTTTTAAAGCAGATTATTGCATAATAGTGTTTTTAAAATCAGGTTTTTTTTGGGGGGGGGTGGGGGGGGTGGGGGGGGGGGGTGTACATAAAAAAAAAAAAAAAGATTAGTGGTATGTGTTGATGTGTTGCATCACCTGGAGGGGTGGTGAGGGTCCTGCCGTTCTCTATACACCAGCCAACCGGATGGATATAAGGACTTGTTGCATCACACCTGCAGAAAAGATGAAACACACAAATGCAATTTAATGCATTTCAAGCACCGTTTAAAAAACCCTGAATCCATTTTTCCCCATAAAAAAATATTTTTGGGACAGACAATGCATGCATTAAAATACAATTAAATACACAAATGAACACAGTTTTGCATTTCATCTGCGCTAGTGGGTCACAAATAAAAAAAATGGTGCACACATCTTTTTTGACAGTCACAGACAGAAGGGAAAACAATTCTGATAAATCATAACCAAATAATTATGTGCAGTTAAGATAGCAACAAAAACCCATGTATGTATCTCTTGTCATTTTACTATCTACATTAATTGTAGGCATCATAATTACTTAGGGACAGATTTACTAAAAAGGGGAAATTAGCGTTAGAGCACAATGACATGGGAATGATGGGAGGGGAAACTTCTGCCTGTGATTTACTAACAATGCACACATTAAAGAACACAGACGCAACATCTAATTTCCATAATGACCATCGCAATCTACCTAGAGCCCCGCAAATTACCACCTGCTTTAAGACTTGCTTTTTTGGCATACAAAAAGCAAGCAATAATGCCGCAAATACTAGTAATTTGACGAGTGCAAACATTAGTAAATTGCGTTGCGTGATTCATTTTAATACTCTCCTCCCAAAAATTTTGGGTCTGAAAGGGAAACTCCTACAAATGCATATTCAATAAGGTAATTGTTCTTTAGTAAATCCTTACGGTATATTTTAACGCCAAAAGTCGATCTGCGCTGGCGCAAGCTGTTAGTAAATCTGGCCCTTAATTTCCTGTGGTTTAATGCCTTCCAAAAGCATGAAAGCATCAAAATTCAACCAAATGCTCAAAAATGTTATATTCTGTTCTATTCTGGCAGATAATGCTAATACATTTCAATATTGGATTTTAAGGACATTCTGATTTTTTTTCCAAAGCATAACTATTTGAGGTACTGTGTTGAGTCTCTACTCGGTCCTGAAGCAAAACTAGTTGTGATCTAACAATCTCTTCCAGCAGTTCTAGAGTCAAGCTGACCAACCCCAGATTGCTCTTAACCAACAACATCTGACGCGGTTTCTGATGACACCAGTTCTCCTGGTCTCCTGAAATGATTTGTTTGAATAAAGTGAAACAAATGTGGGGATGAGATGTTCGGGAAGCGCTGTGGGACCATAATAACGGCTGGAGAACGGCACAGAGCTGTCAGATGTGATTGTGTGATCTGAGCTGAAGACACAGAGTGTGTGCCGTTCACTGAGCTACTATCCTCCTCCTCCTGAGTAATTGATGAGCAGTTAAAAGCTTTCTGCCTGCTCTACACACACACACACACATATATATACAAAGATACACACTCAGCACAGAATGATAACTGGGTCACTCATAAGAACAAGCCCCATTTGTGTCCTCATGACTTATGACTGATATAATTAACAAGATACTCAATTTAGTCATTTGATAGATTTAAGCCTGTTCAGTTTCATCAATTTCATCAGCATTTCAGCCAATTTGTATGTTTGCAGGAGTTAAATAGAACAAAAAATGCACCCAAATGATGCATTGATTCAAATTAAAATATTGATTTCATGTCGGCGCCGACTAACCTCTCACAATAAAGGCATAAAAAGCCCATAAATATAATTTAAAAAATATATGATTTCATGTTGTTCACAAAAGTGAGTTCCTCTATACTTTTTCAGTATTGTATTGTTCATGTACATGCATATGTTCACCCTTATATTAGTTCAAAAGTGCACTTTATTATAGTGATTTGTCAAGTAAGAAATATTAAAAATAATTGTAAATAATTATTTAATAATAATAATAACTGTGTGGTGATTATGTGGTGAAATTAAGAGTAAAACTGAGTGATACTAACAGATATGACTTCCAAACCATCAGGGTTGAAATAATGTTGTGCTTTAGACTAACACTTTCTTACAAGTTTTTTGTGCATTAGGCTTGTTAACAAAGTTACTGCATGCATTGATAAAAAAACTTACAGAAAGTCTTTGTAAAATGATGTCCTGTCCATAGATAAACACAATTGTTCTCTTTCAGGGAAAGTCACAGCAGGAGCATAGCATAAACACATGGATTCAAAGATGGGAATTTACCAGTAGTCATAACTTTCATCCCAGTTGTCAAAGTGCACCAGGAATCGACTATCCACCATGTCTGTAATCGTGGCCACGCAGATGAACGAGGGATTCTTCTTATCGATGGCCTCCAGCTTCATACCGACCCTAAACCCTGACGGCGTCACGGTCTGAAAAACACAGCATATCCATTCAGTCTGAATAACTCGCTTCTGAATTACTATATCAACCAATGATATCTTAGCATTTCATGATGCAATACAATCCTGATGCTAAAATCAAGTCAAGGTTTAAATACATTTTCTGTTTCACTTGTATCTATGTCCTACTACCGTGTTTAAACATAGGTTAAATGTGCTGCGGACGTCCTTGGTCTTGATTAAGTGCTTCATTACTTGAAGTGAAACAGTGCCATCTAGGGGAAAGTGGGACACATGTCCTATGGCTACATCTGGGGTCATGTGATGCTCTCTCACCATGTTCTGGTTCTGAAACAGGGCTTTGGGTGCTGTCTGTATTTTATTTAGTTTGATGTAGGAGGACCAGCTAAACTCTTCATCCTTTATCCCTACAGAAACACAAAAACCACACGGGCCACGTGAGGAACAGTAGCACATGCTGCTACACATTAGTCATGAAAGTATAATTTTATAACCAAAACTAGAATTTAGCTGCTTGAATTGAATTCTGGGTGTTGTGTGAATGGCTGGTGTCTCTTGCCTTTCGGCGGATGCAACTTGTGTCCGGTTTTCTCACACCATCCCACTGGGTGAATGTCAGGAGAGTTGGAATTTACCCAGAAGTCATAGCAGTCTGAATACTTATCAAAATGCAGTCTGATTCGATGGCCTAACACCTGCAAATATGCACGAGTCAGCCTCAAGATGGACAAAAGTGATCATGTAAAGTAACATAACAGTAAAATATCATATTACAACTCATGTTTAGATAATATTAGTGTTTTGGTTGTTACCTCAGTGATGGTAAGGACGCAGTACATTGACGGGTGTTCAGGGTCGATACCCTCCAGTCTTATCCCAACCCTGAAGCCATTCTTACACTGCGGGAGTGACTGATACTGCCCACACACACACACACACACACACACACGTTTGTTTCTGTGAATTGTGGGGACATTCCATAGACTTCTATTACTTTTATACTGACCAAACTATATTTTTTATCCCATAACCCAACCCTAACCCTAAACCTACCCTGTGCAGAAAACCTGCTTGCATTCTTACACTTTCAGATAAACATCATTTACTATTTTTAATCATTTTTTCCCTCATGGGGACCGGCCTTACAATGTCAAAAATTTCAGGTTTTACTATCCTATGTAGCATAAACAAGTCCACACACACACAGACACACAGACACACACGCACGCACACACAGACAGACGCACGCACGCACGCACACGCACACACACACACACAGACACACACGCACACACGCACACACACACACCAGTTATACACTCCTTACACAGCTCAAGATGCACCATACAGATGTTCGCTAATACAGCTGACTAGTGATTCTGTTACAGTGTATTCAGAAAATATTCAGAACCCTTCATTTTTTTACATTTTATGTTGCAACCTTATGCTAAAAATATGTTCATTGTTTTTTTTGTTTTTTTCACACTAGTTTACACTTCATACTCCATGATGACAAAAGAAAAACAAGATTTGTGATAACTTTGCACATTTATTACAGGGTTTCTGCAGGTTTATGAAGGTAAATTTAAGACTTTTGAAGACGAAGTACAGAAAATTTAAGGAATAAATTGAAGGGAACCAACTATGTCAATATGGTCTCTGAATGTAGATGTCTAGTGAGCAGACAACGATGTGTATTAGCAACACTTCAAAGTTTTATAATACAAGTCTCAATCGATCTTCATTCATTTTAGAGAGAAAATAAACTTATGCTTAAACAGCTCTGGTCTCAGCCGCTAGAATTCAGAAATAACTTCTATCCTCTGAACACACTGCAAAAATGTGCTAGTCCTCAGTATTTGTGTCTTGTCTTCCAGTGCAAATGTCTAAAGATTCTTAAATTAAGATACATTTACTGGAGAAAACAATGAGATAAGCAGTCTTGCTTTCTGTGAAAATGATCAAAACAAAGTGTTTATGAATAAAACAAGAACAGATATCTGCCAATTGGCTCAGAAAAATCAGCTTAATTCAAAGAGAAAACTAGTGTTCATTCCCCCATGGCAGATGTTTGTTCATGTTTTAAACATAAACTCACTTCATTTTCTTCCATTTTTCAGAAAACAAGACTTCATGGGCCAGATTTAATAAACAGGGCAAATTAGCGTGAGAGTGCAATCCTATAAAAGTGCCGGCGGGAGTGGGAAGTAATCTACTGACAATGCGAGTAATCTACCAACAACACAGGAACAAAACGGGATAAGACATGATTTTTTGGGCATTAATAATGGCGCATTGATGACCGCAAAACTTAGCTAATCATATTTGCATTAGCAAAAACAAGACAAAAATACTGAGGAAGATATTCATTTTTAGTAGTGCATGCAGCATTTAATGCCATAACTTTATGAATTTAAGACGTTCTGTTCCGATTTAAAGCCTTTAAAGGCGTTAATTTGTGTAAGGCTGAATTAAGACTTCTTAAGACCCACAGAAACCCTATTTAAAAAAGAAGTTGTTGAAATCTCACAGTTTTTAATGTTACAGCCAATAACCAATATGATGTATCACATGATATATCAGCGAGACAGAAAAATCGCCAGTAATTGGTCATTTTGATAGCATGTACATATTTTTTTCATAAATATAGTCTGTTTTAGTAAAGCAGCTTTTGTACAGTGTTTTTGAGGCTTCATTTGCTGGCATGAAATCTGTATTTGTAAACTTGCTTTGTATCTGTATTGACAAAAGCCATGGTCAGACACTAGATATACAGTTATGGCCAACATAATAATAATAATAATATAATATTTACAGTGACTCTTTCTCCAAGTTACATGGCAGCAAGAGACTGTCTTGAGTGAGTCACTGAATCATTCACTCAACCAATTTGTTCAAAATCACTGATCATTCAGGAACACATACAGATGTGCAACAAGCTGAAATAGATACATCAACAAGAATATCTCTAATTATGTGGAAAGATACATTTAACTGTTATTCAGCCTTGCAGATATACCCAGATGAATATTAGGATCCGGATACTTCAAGTATTGTTAATATTAGACAGTGTTTCCCATTAATTACTCTAATCTGTCCTGCCTCAGTTTCATAATGGATCGAAAATATATTTACACTTCTCATAATATCATAAAAGATCACTAATGTTGTATTTTACGCCATTGCTTTGGCAAAGCATATGTCAAAAGAACTAAAAATCGAAATCGTGATATGGGTTTGTGCACTTATCAAATGTGATTTACTTAAATAAGCATATACTGTAGTATACTAAATGCATGTTTTAAAGTGAAGGCCTTCAGCTCATGATCTTGTTCATATTAAATGCAGTGAACTCCAGCTCTGTAAGTGCTGTGAGTTTAAAGTGCTTTTTGGAAGCATAATTTCCAACATTTTTGTGGACAGATGATTAACAGAATTATTAACACAATTAACGCACCCACCACACCCAGACCTAAGTATTACATTTCTTATTACATTTCATACAATTAATTGATGACGAAAATGATGAAGCTGTGTGATGTAGCCTATAGAATGCAGTCATATGCCTCTAAAATTCAAGAGATTGGGGCAAAACACCCCTGTATGTGTTTTTGTCTCATATTTATATCATACAATATAGTTAAACAATGCAATACTAGCAATGAGAGCAATGTGTTCGGAATAGCATGAGTGCAAATGTGACATCGATTTTATACAACAGTTCAATAAATAAGTTACTATTGTGTTATATTTTAGACACAATATTGTCTGTTCTTGCTAAATTCTGCCAATGAAAATATTACCTATAAAGCCACAGCAGAACTGTTGTGTGTCTCAAAGTAACAAACAATGGTGTTTCGTTTCTAAATGAATCCACATTTTGAATGAATTGGGTGAATAAAAATTCAAAAGGCCAATTCATAAAGAGAGTCATTTACTTCATTCCTGAATGAATGCTGTTTAAACAAATCAAATGAATGAATTACTCAGTGACTTACTCATTAATCAAGACCCAACCGCCACCTGCTGGCAGTTTTAGTTTCTTAAAGTATTA
Source organism: Schizothorax lantsangensis (assembly GCA_027422415.1). Lineage (NCBI taxonomy): Eukaryota > Metazoa > Chordata > Actinopteri > Cypriniformes > Cyprinidae > Schizothorax > Schizothorax lantsangensis. The sequence continues at coordinate 31,622,115 of CM049855.1, forward strand.
TTTATTATTATTATTATTACTGGCAGAGGAGGCAGAGAAGGGCAGCTTTTGGCTGTGGCTAAGGAGGAAGCATAGGGGGTGGGGGCCAAATATCACCTAGGGCATCAGCAGGGGGTGGCAGGGAGTGATCCCTGCCATCGCTCCGCCACCAGGAGATGTACTGGGGTTAAAGGAGCGAAACATCCATGACTGGTGGTCCCCAGCTGATGATCTGTTTATGCCCAGAGAGGTGCTCAGAGGAGCACACCTGCAGAAAAGGCACAGGTGGAGGTGCGTCAGGCAGCAATGCCCAGCAGGTCGACCATCAGCCTGTATTTCTATAAGTTCAACCTGGAGGCATCCAGTGACTACTGTGAAAGGGCAGTTGGCATCCAGGGAAGACTGGAGGACAACCAGGAGAGACTGGATGACTGCAAGAAAGTCTGCATCGGGGGTGGCAGGCTAGTTACCTTATCCACCGGTCCCTAACAGGACACCCTAAACAAACTACGAAGACGAATAAAGGAAAACAACCCGGTGGCCCTCCGAGAGGCGGGGTGGAAGAAGGGCCAAACCAGATGGACTTCATGGTAATGACTGGAACGGACACAGGCAATGATTTTAAGATTTTGAGAAGATGCAGGTGTGGATGGGAGAAGGTGACTACCTTCAGAGGTTTAAGGATTCACCGGGGAAAGAAGAAGTGTCAAGTGGGGGGCCAGCAGCAACATTGCTCTGCAACTGCAGGTCAGACAAGAGGAGCCCAAAGCCAGGTCGCTAACCACAGTGCTGAGGGTTCCAACGTTGCTGAGGGAAGGCAGGTAGAGGACACACAGGAGAAAACACCCTTAGGAAATCAACATCAACAAACCCCAGCAACCAGGAGCCAGGCCAGAGGACAGAGAGAAAAGAACCTGGGCGGAGGCAGCTAGTCAAATGGCTGAAAGCAAATAAGGTGGCAGTGTGGCAGCAGCTTGACGAGGACCTCAGCTTCATCCTAGAGCACTCACTGTGTGGCCAGGTGGAAACCAAGCTGAATTGCATTGGAGACATCCTGTACGAGGAGTGCAGAAGCAGGTTCGGAGTAGTGGCTGAGAAGCAGAAGGGCTCAAAGCAGAAGGGGAGGAGGGAGAGAGAGATCGAGCAACTGGTGAAATGGTGCTCGATCTCTGAAGCAACTGGTGACGCCAGCTCCGAAAGCAGTGGAGGAAGGCAAGCAAAGAGGAGAAGGAGGGCCTGAAGCCACTGTGGGAGGAGGTGAAGAAGAACCTAGCCAGCCTTCAGAGGGCAGAGCATATCCGCAAACGCAGAAGGTGGAAGGAGAAGGAGAAGGAGAGGAGCAACTTCTTCAAAAACCCCTTCAAGCATGCGAGACAACTACTGGAGGATAAGAGAAACGGGAAGCTGGAGATCACACAATCACAGCTGGAGAGTTTCATCAGGGAGCAGTACAGTGACCCAGCGAAGTCAACTCCGCTGGGATCACCAGGTTATGTTCCTCGTCCAGCCCCCCCATCCTTCCTGTTCAACGCTGATCTCCCCAAACTCAGTGAGGTAGCAGAAGTTGTACGGAAAGCGAGAGCAGCCTCAGCTCCAGGCCCCAACGGGATATCTTATAAGCTGTACAAGTACTGCCAAGGGGTCCAGAGATATCTGTGGAACCTCCTGAAAGTGGCCTGGAAGAACCAAGTCATCCCTTCAGAGTGGCGACGAGCTGTTACAGTGTTAATCCCGAAGGAAACGAACTCCACCACCATTAGCCAGTTCAGGAGCATCACACTCCTGAATGTTGAAGGCGAGATTTTCTTCTCCATCCTGGCCAAGAGGTTGACCACCTACCTCATAAGCAATGGGTACATCGACACTAGTTGCCAGAAGGCAGGCGTGCCAGGCTTCCCAGGGTGCGTGAAACACTCTGCAGTCATATGGGAGCAGATTCAGAGAGCAAAAAGAGAGCGAGGTGGCCTGCATGTGGTATGGCTGGATCTTGCCAACGCATACGGGTCCGTCCCCCACCAACTCATCGAGTATGCCTTGGACTTCTTCTACATCCCTGTCTGCATTCGTGCCCTGGTAGCCAAGTACTTTGAGGATATCAAGATGTGTTGCACCCATCAGGACTTCACTACAGGCTGGCAACAGCTGGAAGTAGGCATTGCCATGGGATGATCGATCTCTCCCATCCTGATTGTTGCAGCCTTCGAAGTTATCCTGATGGGGGCAAGGGTGATGGTCAGAGGTATGAAGCTACCATCAGGCCAAAGACTACCACCAGTGAGAGGCTATATGGACGACATTACCACCATTCTCCAGACAGCAGCATGTACAACAAGACTGCTGAAGAGGATTGACGAGCTTGTGGGGTGGGCGAGGATGAAGATCAAACCCGCCAAATCACGCAGCCTGTCCCTCAGGAAAGGGGTTAGAAGCGACCATACCATCTTTGTCGCAGGCGGTGAAGAAATCCCATTGCTGGCAAATCAACCCATCCGTAGCCTAGGTCGTACTTACACAGCAGACCTCTCTAGCCCCTTTCACACTGCACGTTGGTCCCGGAAAATTGCCAGAAAATTGCCGGAGTGCCTTCTGTGTGAACGCAAACATGTCCCGGGATTAATTCCGGGATTGATCCCGGGTTGGGGACCTAGTAACATTGCCGGGCTCAGTCCCGGAACGAGCGCTGTGTGAACAAAAGCCAGATCAATGCCGTAAAGGGTGTGTCGTAGTGATGACGCACTTTATCGTTCGACTGTTTTACCGGGTGTTTTGAAGGCAGATCAACGTTCACACGACGAAAAATGTGTAAACTGGAATGAAGCAGCGATCAGGGAGCTCCTCACTATCCGCGCTGAAGCTGAAATCGTTCGCCAGTTTAGTGAAATGGTGCACGGTGCATTATACACGTCACATGAAATGTCACGTGTCTTTACGGGATCTTTACGGGTTGTGTGTGAACGCACGCACGGATTCCGGAAAATCACAGGCAGTGTGAATGAACCAAAATCAAACGATCCCGGGATGATTCCCGGAACACATTACCCGTGCTGGAATCTCTGTGTGAAAGAGGCTTCTGATAGGCAGATGGGGGAAACAGTGAGGAAACAGCTCGCAGATGGCCTGGCCAGGATCAATCAGAGCCAGCTCCCCGGCAAGTATAAAGTATGGAGCTACCAGTTCATACTGTACCCAAGGGTGATGTGGCCTCTGAAGATGAGCGAAGTCCCCTCCTCGGTGGCAAACTCATTCATCAGGAAGTGGCTGGGTCTGCCGAGATGCCTATCAGACGTAGGCCTCTTCGGCAGGAACACGCTACAGCTGCCACTGCGATCCATTGGCCTGGGATACAAGCAGGAGAAGGCTCGGATGGTGCTGGAGCTGAGGGAATCCACTGACCAACTGGTGAGAGCAGCTGGCCCTAAAATACAAACAGGGAGGAAGTGGAAAGCCCAGGAAGAGGTCGACATGGCAATTAGCAGGCTGAAACATCGTGAAATAGTCGGCAGAGTCCAGGAGGGTGGAGCAGGCCTTGGGAGGAGCGAGACCCCCCTTTTCTGGTCAAAGGCCTCCAAGAAAGAGCGGAGAGCCATGGTGGTGGCAGAAGTAACAAGGACCGAGCAGAAGCGCCTTAACATCAAGGCGGTGTCTCAGAGCCGGCAGGGAGGCTGGATGTCATGGGAAGGTGTCACAGACAGGCATTTGTCATGGTCTGATCTGTGGAAAATCCCCCAAGCCAGGCTCAGCTTCCTGATCAGATCCACCTATGACACCCTACCTTGTCCCAGAAACCTCCACTTCGGCACTGAAGAACTCTGCCCCCTTTGCAGTACCAGCAATGCAAGCCTCCAGCATATCCTGCCGGGCTGCAAGACAGCATTGTCCCAAGGCCGCTATAGGTGGCGACACGATCTGGTGTTGAGGAAGCTAGCAGAGGTGGCAGAGTCATGTAGACAGAAGGCTAATAGTAGACCTTCCGCACC
>CM049855.1:31631070-31751070 GCA_027422415.1 Schizothorax lantsangensis
ATTTTGTTTAAGATAGATGTTATATTCAGGGGTGCACATTCTCATGAGAGCACCTGGAGATTTGGTTTGGTCCTCACACGGCACATAGTGTGACCCATTAAATATAACTAGATATAAATTAATAATAGTGATGATAATATTATAGCACTTTATTTATTCAGTTTTTAAATAAAATAATAAACAAAATAATGAAGTGTGATAATATTATATTTAAAAGTGCCCCTATTATGGGTAATGAAAGGTTCATATTTTGGTTTTGGGATCCCCAACAACAGGTTGACATGCATGCAAGGTCAAAAACACTTTCATTTTCTTATAATATGCATATATTTTTTTACCTTATTTGCTCAACGACTCCCAAACAATTCGTTCAACGATTAATTTTTCCAAACCCCTCCTTTGTGTGACGCTAATCTGCTGTGATTGGTCGATTTCATTTAAAGCAGTGTTTGTGAGCTTTTAACTCTCCAAAAGCAGCACCTAGTGGCAAATAATGAATTTGCATTTTCATTCAGACCAAGAGAAAAGACCAACAAGTGGGCGGCAATATGCTAATGTTTCATGTTGACGTCGACATGAAACGGCTTGGGATTGGTTTTAAAAACGACTCGTTTCAATGATTCAGCGTCGACTCTTTCTTTTGAGGGAATAACTTTATACACGGTGCACTTTCAGATTTAATACTGCAGGATGTTTTCATTCACTTAGAGCTGTGTTACACACTGCATGAAATATCATTTACAAAAATACATAATAGGGGCACTTTAAAATAAAAAAGGGAGTATTAAATAAAAATACACTTATTTTATAGTAAACTTAAAAATAAATTGCTAATATTCACTTTTTTTAAACTATGAATTTTCATCATTTTAAAACTTAAAATCAGCAAGATTTTATTTTGACGGGTTGCCGGCAAATTTATGCGCTGCTGACTGAAGAGCGAATAAAGTTTTGCATTGTGCTTTGAAAACGGCAGCGGATAGCCTACATTTATGCTTTCAGTTCAAATAGAAATCTCATACAGTATTACACTTTGTTGATCTAAAATGGTAATTGTGCATTAACAGCTGTCCACCATGTCGGTACACACATGAGCGGTCTGAACTTATTTACACAGCGCATTTTTTATTTTGGTTGTGCATGCACACCTGCGTAACACTTATGTGCATCCCTGGTTATAAGACAGAAAGGAGCATTATGACTGGGTATATATCCAGATGTGGTGCACTTTCAGCATTTTAACACACTGTGTAGTGTAGTTGTGTGTCGTGCAAACATTAATTTTGTTTTCAGTATTCATTTTGTGTTTGTGCTTTACTTGATTTGTAGGAATTTCACTCAATTCATTCAGTAAATGTGCCACTAAAACAGCACAGACAGCACATACAAATAAACCCCAACATCACCCCCTGAATTCAAGAATAGATTTTTCCAGAAGTCCCCACAAATTATAATGTTAACTTTTATCTTAATAATAATGGTTGGCTAATGAAGCTGAACAACAGTCTATGTTCATGACTTAACAGTGTGTTACATACTACATTTGGTGCAAATCACACCACTTCATAAATTATTGAATACACTGACTGTATGATCAGTAAGATTGTCTGAAACCACGTCTTGGCCTATGTTTAGGAACAGACCGGTCGCCAGCACACCAACAAATACATTCATCCCATAGAGCTCACACCTGCTCCATGTTAAGCTTCAGTATACTGACCACAGCAAGCAATCTGTTTACAGCTGACTGGAAAATACCACAACATGACAAGCTTTATAGCAACACTACGGTGTTTAACAAATCAGTGAGAGGGATTTACAGAAACACATTTAAATTAATGAGGGTAGCGTGCAGAATGTACTGTATAAAATGCACTTTTTGCCAGTTTAATGCATGCAATTACCTGCAACACCTAACTAGCATTATATTATATATTTATTGAAAAGTGTTTTTCGTCACATTGCTGTTTTACAAAAGCAAGAGGCTACACAATCTCCATTCTGATTTACTATGATTAAGGGAATTTCACTTTAGCATGCATCATGCCTGACACTAAATCACTGTTCTGCTCGACCTCTCATGGCTTACTGCTTTAGTGAACAACAGAGATGAGTGTACAGTAGTTCACAGGGATCCTGCTCATTCTGACCAGTGAAGCTCCATGACGTACCACAACCTTTCCAGATGATTGTGATCACAGGTTAAAGGAGAAAATCACAGAGATTACAGGATGGATTTTCATGTATGATTCTTGCAATTAATAGATTGCATCGATTATCTGTGTGCAAGTTTTCCAACAAGAAAAAACAAGATTTCAATGCCATTCACTGGGTGACTTGAGCTGTCAATCAAATCCACGGGAAGCTTTCTTTGTAATTATCATTTGCCACACCAGTGACCTTATTACAGCCAGAAAACAATCAATCAAGTCATCTTTATTTCTATAGCACTTAATACAATACAAATAGTTTCAAAGCAGCTTCACAGTGATAAACTGAAAAGTAACCGAATCAAATATAGCTGCAAGCAGCAATTAAAGGTGGGGTAAGCGATTTCTGGAAGCCAATGTTGATATTTGAAATCACCAAAACAAACACGCCCCTACCCCAAAAGGATCTCGCCCCTATTTTGATAGCTCCGCCCCACACATACGTAGCCTACGCAACCCAGGCAACGATTAGTTCTGTGAAACAAAGCAAAACCAAAGTTACACCGTGTCTACACCGGACGCGAGCGGCGCGACAAAATACTATAGAAGTCATTATAATCAGTGATGCTGTCTACACTGGATGCTGCGCGGCGCGACAAATCTCCGACAGAAAACTGCTGCTGCGTTCTATTTATGACGTGCTGACACAAATTTCAAATGATTTTCAACGGTCGATCGGTAGCGTCCAGTAGGGCTGGGCGATATATCTCATGCGATATGTATGCGCATCTCGTCAGTAAAGCCGGTTCTGTCTATTAAATGCCGCTCCATTTGAAAACAGGGGATGGAGATTAACCGCTAATCAAGGAACCGGCTTTACTGACGAGATGCGCATACATATCGCATGAGATATATCGCCCAGCCCTAGCGTCCAGTGTAGGCAGACTTTAGCTGTTGCGGCACGCCATGTCCGGTGTAGACTGAGTGTTACTCACTTATCGAGAAGAACCAAAGCAACCTCAGCGTCCGATCGCAGGCCTTCCGCTCCTTGAGTTCTCTCCAGCGCTGGAAAGCTGATCCGATATTTACACAGGTCCTACATCTTGACTTATCGTTCCGCAGAGGTTTTCCTCTTTTGTTTTTTTATCTTTCTCTATCTTTCTGTCGCTCGGCTCTGCTGTTCACTGAACGCTCTCTCCTCCACATCATGAGTAGACACGCCCCTTACTGCTGATTGGCTACAAGTTTGTTTTGGTACTCGGCCCCGACTCAGTTTTTTTTATTTTTTTTGTTATCAACATTTTTTTTTTTTCACACATAACATAACATAACATCCAAAATATAACAAAACAAAACAACAGACACATGCTCAACATCTCAAAGTCCAGTCAAATCGACTCAGTTTTCTAAAACGTTTTTGAAAAATTACATACCCCACCTTTAAGGGACCAAGCACAACAGAGGCAGAATGAGGAGCAAGCATGATTTTACTCAAACTGGCTAAAAGATCATACCCACAGCAGGAAAGAAAAATCAAAAGTGAGATCTCTTTAACATCTCAAATGTTTCTCCTAGACAGAAATGAGGTTACTTTAAGATCGTATGGAGATTTTTGCTTGAGTCTCCTGCTTCTCAAACTTGTCTCTTGAGACAAAAACTCTAACACTCTCACAATGGTCTCTTTTAAAGCTTTAAAAGAGATCTCAACAACATCACACACTGTGCTCAGATTTTTGTCCTTAGCTAGAGACTCTGGATCTCTCACATTCGTCTCCTCAAAAGTTTAGATTAGAGATCTCGAATCCCAGCTAAAGGTACATTCCTGCTCCTGTTCAATTCTCACCTGTCCAATTGATTCCTGTCTCTACTCCTGTCTTGCAAGAGATTACAGCAAGACAATAAAGAGATCTCCCATGTTTCTCACGCATTTCTCTCTCATTGTCATTTTGGATTCCTTTCTTTCAGAACTTTCTCATGTCTCAGTTGTATCTACTTTAATTTCTCCTAAGGAATTTTAGGAGACACATCTGAAACACTATTGATACTAAAATGAGACATATATAAGAATCACAACTAAGTCTCATGAGCTTAGAAAGAGCAACCACTGAGCAGTAAACTATTTCAATATTGGAGTCTTGATAGAGATTGCAGTAAGACAATAAAGAGATAATCTGTTTCTTTCACCACATTCTCAGTTTTTACTATTATTTTCTCAAATATTTCTCATCTCATTTGTGTCTACTTCTATTTCTCCTAAGGAATTATAGAAGAAACATCTGAAATTCGTTTTTTTAAATTTGAATAAAATGAAAGCTAAAAGACTTTCAATCACATGAGCCAATATTTTATTCACAATAGAACATAGAGAACATAACAAATGTTTAAACAGAGAAATTATATACTTTTATCCACTAAATGAGCTCATTTCAAATTTGATTCCTGATACAGGTCTCAAAAAAAGTTGGCACGGGGGCAACAAAGGGCTGAAAAAGCAAGAAATTTTGAAACGATTCAGCTGGGAAAACATCTAGCAACTAATTAAGTTAATTGACATCAGTTCTGTAACATAAAAGGGATGTCTTAGAGAGGCAGAGTCTCTCAGAAGTAAAGATCGGCAGAGGCTCTCCAATCTGAGAAAGAGTGCATAAAAAGATTGTGGAATACTTTAAAAACAATGTTCCTCAATGTCAAATTGCAAAGGCTTTTTTTTCATCAAATGTTTCAGAGAAACTGGAGAAATCTCTGTGCGTAAGGGACAAGGCCGAAGACCTTTGTTGGATGCCCGTGGCCACTGCATCATTCATCGGCATGATTCTGTCATTGACATTACTAAATGGGCCCAGGAATACTTCCAGAAACCACTGTCGGTAAACACAATCTGTCGTGCCATCTGCAGATGCCAAACTAAAGCTCTATAATGCAAAAAGGAAGCCACATGTGAACATGGTCCAGAAGCGCCGTCGTGCCCTGTGGGCCAAGGCTCATTTAAAATGGACTGTTTCAAAGTGGAAAAGTGTTCTATAGTCAGACGAGTCCAAATTTGACATTCTTGTTGGAAATGACGGACGCAGTGTCCTCCGGGCTAAAGAGGAGGGAGACCTTCCAGCGTGTTTTCAGCATTCAGTTCAAAAGCCAGCATCTCTGATGGTATGGGGGTGCATAAGTTAAGATCTTGCTAATTACCTATAAGGTAATGGTTAACCCTGAATGGTTTGGCACCTCAGTATTTGAGTGAGCTCTTATCACACTATAGTCCTTCACGTCCGCTGCGATCTCAAAACTCTGGCCATTTGGTAATACCTAGAATATCAAAATCAACTGCGGGCGGGAGATCGTTTTTCTATTTAGCACCCAAACTCTGGAACAATCTACCTAACACTGTTCGGGAAGCAGACACACTCTGTCACACACAGTTTAAATCTAGAATAAAGACCCATCTCTTTAACCTGGCTTACACATAATACACTATCGCATTTCTATAATTCAAATCTGTTAAAGGATTGTTAGCCTGCATTAATTAGGTCAACCGGGAACACTTCCCAAAACACCCGATGTACTTGTTACATCGTTAGAAGAATGGCATCTACGCTAATATTTGTCTGTTTCTTTCTTATTCTGAGGTCACTGCAGAGACACAGACATAAGTCCGATTCGGACGGTAATTATTTCTCATATGGATGTCTGTAAAAAAAAATTTAAATATCACCTCAGTGATAAAACTCATGGATTCGGATGGTGATTTATTCACAGTGGAGGAGCGAGTTCTGTGATCCTGCGCACCCGGAAACGCGCTGCTCACGTGGCCAGTCACATGATTGTCTGCTGTAAATAAAATGAATTATATTTACAAATGTATTCTTATTATTGTGTAAAATGTATTTAAAAATACTTATGTAAAATGTATTCTTATTATTCCAAGCATATTTTATAATATATAGTCATATTTATTATGTCATTATTTAAACCTCCTGTTTAAAAATAGAAAAATAGATGTGCTATAGTTGTATATACGCAATATTGTTATGTATATATCTGTTTATAATACACATTTTAAAATTGTATTGCATACCTGCTGCTGCCATAATAAAGACCCATTTCCAATGTTTACGTGCTTTTCTTCTCTTCTGCTCCCAGTCGCTGTGAGCAGTTATGAAGTAGGCTATTGTTCTTTTAAATACTTTCCAGCATTTCAGAAATAAATATGTATGCAAATTACACTGAAGTAGCCTACAACAGTTACCGTACGGTGTTCGGGAGTGCTCAAAAAGGGTTTAAACGCTGAATTTTGAATCGATTTCTTCTCGTAAACTCAGAGATGTGGATTCGGATGGCAATTAAATTACCACACGACCTTGGTGTTTGTCAAAAAACAGTAGGTAATTCGGCCGGGGATTTTTACGGGGGTGGTGAGAGATAAACACTGACATTTTGAATTCGGACAGCAATTAAATCACCGACTACCCCCTGTATATGGTGAAAATCACTTGCGTCCCCCTGAGAAACAATTACCGTCCGAATCGGGCTTTAGACGCAGTTTAGCATCATGAATCAAATTTGTTGATGCGGTAAATGAAAACCGTTTCGACACATATCCATAACTTTTGCCGGCATGGTCTGAAGATGATTTGGGTCAAATTTGGTGAAAATCAGACCAACTGTCAGGGAACAGGCTGGATTCAGATGCGGGTACAAACAGAGGCTTTATTGAACAGAAAATATAAGCACAGGCGAGGTGCGCTTCCGTGGACAGCTCGTGTGGACTTGGAATCTCCTACCACACAGAAGGATGGATGGCAGCGGCTGGCACAAGCCGCGACAGCGACAGAGGAGATGAAGCCGACAGGGCAGCTCGCTAATCCGAGCGAGTGGCTGAGCAATCCACTACGAGTCCGCAGAGGACCAGGAGCGGCGAATGCCAAAGGGAGTCCACGGGAGTCTGAACGCACAGAGAGGTGCAGGAAAATACTTTTGCAGCTACGAGCACTGGAGCCTGAATGAGACAAGACAGGGTAGGTAATTTACGTGATACAAACTATGACAGTCAGAGCAATGGAAAACCACAACAGTCTGACAAAAGACAGAGAAACACGGGGAGCTATAAAGGGAAAGCTAATGAAATAACAAGAACCTGGTGCGAAACAATCAGAGCTAATGAGCAGAGAAACAAGGAGGGCGGGGAATAAACACGCTGACAATGCGCACGTGGCGAGCTGTCAAAACAAGCCACGCACACAACATAACACCCGAACACAGAGACAGCAAAGAACAGGTGATCAACCCCGAGACCCGACAGTACCCCCCCCTCCCAGGAGCGCCACCAGGCGCCCCAGGACGAGGCCTACCTCGTCGCCGACGGAAGTCCTCGATCAACGAACAGTCCAAAATGTCCCGGGACAGCACCCAGCATCTTTCCTCTGGACCATAACCCTCCCAGTCCACGAGATACTGAAACCCTCTGCCGCGGCGCCGCTCGTCGAGTAATCTCCTAACCGTATAGTTAGGGGAGCCATCCACAAGACGATGGGGTGGGGGGGTGGGGCGATCGCCGGCAGGGTTAAGGGGAGAAGAAAACACAGGTTTAACCCTAGAGACATGAAACACAGGGTGAACCCGACCAAGAGCGGGAGGGAGCTTGAGCCTGATCGCCACCGGATTAACCACCTTGGTGACGCAGTACAGCCCAATGAATCTGGGCGCCAGCTTACGAGAAGGCGCCCGGAGAGGCAGATCCTTGGTAGAAAGCCATACCCGTTGACCGCACACATAGGTTGGAGGAGAGGACCGGCGACGATCGGCCGCTGCCTTGGTTCGTCCAGAGGTTTGGACCAAAACCCTCCTGACTTTCTCCCAGGTGCGGCGGCAACGCTGAACGAAAGCCAGGGCGGACGGAACCGCAGCATCGGGTTCCTGTGATGGAAACAGAGGTGGTTTATAACCAACAGAGCACTCAAAAGGGGACATACCTGAAGCTGCCACTGGAAGGGAGTTACGAGCGTATTCTATCCAAGAGAGCTGTTGGCACCAGGAACTCGGATTGTTGGATGTCAGACAGCGGAGCATTCTTTCGAGATCCTGGTTGGCCCGCTCGCATTGCCCATTGGTCTGAGGATGGAAACCAGAAGACAGACTCGAAGAGGCCCCGATCTGTCTACAAAACTCTTTCCAAAACCGGGAGGCGAACTGAGGACCCCTTTCTGAAACCACGTCAACCGGCAATCCATGGAGACGGAAGACATGATCCATGATCAGTTGGGCGGTCTCCCGGGCGGAGGGCAATTTGGGCAGGGGAATGAAATGAGCCGCCTTAGAAAAGTGATCCACCACAGTGAGAATCACAGTGTTACCCTTCGATGGGGGAAGCCCAGAGATAAAATCAAGGGCGATGTGTGACCATGGACGGGAAGGGACGGGAAGAGGGTGAAGCAGACCATCCGGAGGGCGATTCACAGGCTTACATTGGGCGCATGTGGGGCAGGCCAACACGAACTGTCTGACATCTGCGGCCAGTGTGGGCCACCAGAAGCGTTGACGGTTGGCAAACAACGTTCTCCGAATCCCTGGATGGCAGACCAGCCTCGACGCATGACCCCACTGAAGGACTTCTGGGCGCAACGCAGGCGGCACCGGCAACCTGCCCGCCGGGCACCTCCCCGGCACTTGCACCCCTCGACCGGCCTCCTCTACTCGCCGCTCGATACCCCAAGAAAGAGCCCCGACCACCAGCCCCTCAGGAAGGATGGCTTCGGCCGCAAGCTCCCCCTCTGGGGCCCCGAACAGACGCGAGAGAGCGTCGTGCTTAACATTTTTGGACCCCGGCCGGTACGAGAGGGTGAAGTTGAATCGGCCAAAGAAGAGTGCCCAGCGGGCCTGACGCGAGCTCAGCCTCTTGGCCGAACGGATATATTCGAGATTTTTGTGATCCGTCCAGACCAAGAAGGGCTGCGCCGACCCCTCCAACCAGTGACGCCACTCACCCAAGGCCAATCTTACCGCCAACAGTTCTCTATTGCCTATGTCGTAGTTACGTTCTGCAGGGCTCAGGCGACGAGAGAAGAATGCACACGGGTGCACCTTCCCATCGCAGAGGAACGCTGAGATAGAACTGCGCCAACCCCGACGTCCGATGCGTCAACCTCGACAATGAACTGGGACTCAGGATCTGGAACCAACAGAACAGGTGCAGAGACAAAACGGGACTTTAAAACATCAAAGGCTACCTAAGCATCCTGGTTCCACCTGAAGAACACCTTGGTGGAGGTTAATGCTGTGAGCGGTGCAGCGATCTGACCGAAATTCCTGATGTATCTCCGATAGAAGTTGGCAAAACCCAGGAAACGCTGCAGAGCTTTACGGGAGTCGGGGACTGGCCACTTGGCAACAGCCTCTATCTTAGCAGGATCTGGTTTGATTCCCCTGGTAGAGATGATATGGCCAAGGAACGTAACAGACTCGGCGTGGAATTCGCACTTCTCCGCCTTGACGAACAACTGGTTCTCTAACAGACGCTGGAGAACCCGTCTAACATGCTGGGTGTGTAATTGGAGAGAAGGGGAGAAAATCAGAATATCATCCAAATACACAAAGACGAACTGATTAATCATGTCACCCAGAACGCTATTGACGAGACCCTGGAAAACGGCCGGAGCATTGGTAAGACCAAATGGAAGAACCAGATGCTCGTAGTGTCCCGAGGGGGTGTTGAATGCCGTCTTCCACTCATCCCCCTCCCGAATGCGCACCAGATGGTAGGCATTGCGGAGGTCTAATTTGGTGAAGACCTGAGCTCCCTGCAATAGTTCAAAAGCAGAAGACATTAGAGGCAGGGGTACCTGTTCTTTACTGTAATGTCATTCAAACCTCTGTAATCAATACAAGGACGGAGGGAGCCGTCTTTCTTCTGAACGAAGAAAAACCCCACACCGGCGGGAGAGGAGGAATGGCAAATGAGCCCAGCCTGTAGTGATTCACGTATATATCGGTCCATAGCCTCTCTTTCAGGACCGGAAAGGGAATATAAACGACCCTTAGGTGGAGAAGAGCCCGGTAGAAGGTCAATGGCACAGTCGTAGGGGCGATGCGGAGGTAGCCCGGGACTTACTGAAAACCGCACGAAGATCGCAGTACTCCGCCGGGACGCCGGTCAAGTCAGAGGGATCCACCTGCGGAACACAAGACACAGAGACAGCAGGAAAAGCAGCACCTAAACTTGACCCATGACAAGACTGACTCCAGGCTAAAATAGAATTATTGACCCAGTCAATATGTGGGTTGTGTTTCAAAATGAATGGGGCCTTAGGGGAGTCAATAATTAACAGTTCAATCTGCTCACAGTGATTACCAGAGAGGGAAAGGCTTACACAAGGTGTGACGTGAGTGATGGTGGTGAGGGGACTGCCCGCTAATGACCACGCAGTAATGGGCTTGGCCAGGGAAATGGTCGGAATGTTCCACTTGTGAGCCGAAGCAGAATCCAGGAAATTCCCCTCAGCCCCTGAATCCAGAAGGGCGTGGCCAGTGTGCAAACCTCCCTGGAAGGAGAGTCGAAAGGGCAGCTGAGTGTGCGTTGCTGGAGAGTTTGAACAGGGTAAGGCGCCCACCAGGACTCTCCGCTTCACTGGTGGGCCTTGACTTTTAACGGGCACTGAAGGACGAAGTGACCTGCCTTGCCGCAATATAGACACAATCCTTGAGTTAAAAGTTCCTGCCTCTGCTGCGCCGTAAGCCGGAGACGACCCAGTTGCATGGGCTCAACATCAGCTGACTGCGGACTCGTAGTATCGGACGAAGACTCCAAGTGGCGCCACGAAGTATTGGATTGACGGCGTAGGCGGCGGCGGTTGAGGCGGCCCTCCACACGGAGTGCGAGATTAATTAAGTTATCCAACTCCCTAGGAATATCCACTGCAGCTAGTTCGTCGGCGATGGCATAATCCAGTCCCTCGAGGAAACGTGCGCATAGCGCACCCTCGTTCCAGCCGCACGCCGCCGCAAGAGTCTAAAACTGAATGGCATAGTCGGTGACAGAGCATCTCTTCTGGGACAACCGAGACAGCTGAGCCGCCGCCTCATCTCCCTGAGCTGATCGGTCGAAGAGCTTCGCCATTTCCTGGCGAAAATCCACAAAAGTAGCACAGCAGGGAGCCCGCGATCTCCATACGGCGATTCCCCATTCGCGGGCACGGCCGGAGAGAAGAGTGAGGACATATGCAACCTTAGCCTCTTCCGTGGCGTAACGTCGAGGCTGCAGTGAAAACACCAGTGAACACTGGGAAAGAAAGGCTTGGCAGGCATTAGAATCGCCATCGTAAACCAGAGGATTGTTGGCATGAGGTTCGGGCTCCAAGGGAATACCAGCGCGGAGGACGGGACCCCGGTTAGCCGCCTCCCTATGAAGATCATCTAACCCGCGTGAGGAGCTCGGCGACTCGGGCATTGAGAGCATCCACCTCATGCGCTGTGGTGTTGAGCTGAGTGGCATGCTGACCCAGCAAAACTCCCTGTTGTACGAGAGCAGAACGAAGCGGATCCGATCCCACTGAATCCTATAGTTGGTCAGACTGTTCTGTCAGGGAACAGGCTGGATTCAGATGCGGGTACAAACAGAGGCTTTATTGAACAGAAAATATAAGCACAGGCGAGGAGCGCTTCCATGGACAGCTCGTGTGGACTTGGAATCTCCTACCACACAGAAGGATGGATGGCAGCGGCTGGCACACGCCGCGACAGCGACAGAGGAGATGAAGCCGACAGGGCAGCTCGCTAATCCGAGCGAGTGGCTGAGCAATCCACTACGAGTCTGCAGAGGACCAGGAGCGGCGAATGCCAAAGGGAGTCCACGGGAGTCTGAACGCACAGAGAGATGCAGGAAAATACTTTTGCAGCTACGAGCACTGGAGCCTGAACGAGACAAGACAGGGTAGGTAATTTACGTGATACAAACTATGACAGTCAGAGCAATGGAAAACCACAACAGTCTGACAAAAGACAGAGAAACACGGGGAGCTATAAAGGGAAAGCTAATTAAATAACAAGAACCTGGTGCGAAACAATCAGAGCTAACGAGCAGAGAAACAAGGAGGGCGGGGAATAAACACGCTGACAATGCGCACGTGGCGAGCTGTCAAAACAAGCCACGCACACAACATAACACCCGAACACAGAGACAGCAAAGAACAGGTGATCAAGCCCGAGACCCGACACCAACGGTCTAGGAGAGGTTTGAAAAAGTAGATTTCAGCAGACAGGAAGTTAATCCGATTATGGCATAAATGGTATCAATATTCTTGGCATCCACTGAATCCACGGAATCTATCAAGACCAGTCTCATGGCAATAGACAAAACTAATCAAAAGTTATTAGCTTTTTTAATTTCATTATCATTTTTTAACTTTTTAAGTTCTTCAGGTGCCAAAGGTGCCAAAGACACATAGCAAGTTTCGTAATGATACGCCAATGCATGCATAAAACATAGCATTTTTTTTTTTCAAAATTCAAAATGGCCGACATGGGAAAATTAGGTAGCATTCGACTCGGCTTGCTGCTCCAAATGTAAAGAGACCAGCCTTATGATTTTTGGCCAAACCGTTCAGAAGTTAAAAGAGTCATTTTTCATATCTCCTGACCACTAGGTGGCACTATGCTGAAACTGTGCAGGACAGAATAGATTAAAGCAGTGCAGAGATATTGGCCGTTTCTCAAACGGAAGGCTGCATCCTCCATAGGTCGCATTTGTAGGCTGCATACCTCATCAAGCCTGGTTTATTTCAGTTAACTGAGCATTAATGTTCTTAGTTAACTAAGAATAATGGTCAAATTTATAACTGTTATTATTCTAAAATAAGATCTTCTTTATGACGTATGCAGCCTACAAATGTGACCTACGGAGGATGCAGCCTTCCGTTTGAGAAACGGCCGATATCACGTCTACTTTGGTGAGCTCTTCGACAAATTCATTCGTGTGTTATTCAGATACAGTTTGACTGATCAACTTCCATGGTTTTTAGTCGACATGGTCCGAAGATGATGCGCTTCAATTTTTGTTAAATTAAACATACAGTCTACAAGGAGTTTGAAAAGTAGTTTTAGGTTATTAGCACAAACATAAGTGCAAACTTGGACAAGTGGTGGCGCTAGAGAGTTTGAGTTAGAGACTCCAAATTTGGTGTGGTTTATGTTCAGACTGTCCTCTATCTGTGTGCCAAATTTCATAACTTTTTCCCATACAGGTCTGTGGGATGCCATAGACTTCAGAGCGGAAGAAAAAGTAGAAGAACAAGAATGGATACAATAGATCCCTTCGCACCTTCAGTGATTGGCCCCTAACTACTGAAACTCAATTATGGAGACGATTCAATTGGTCAGACTGAGTAAGGAACAAACGGATGTTATTATCAGCAATGTGTAGCCAATATTAATATATTTTAGAGCAGAACATAAGCAGACCTTTATACAGTGATTATTAATAAGACAATAAGTTTAAAAGTTGATTCTGCTGGTATAAGGAAACCGTTGAAGTAATTGCGCCGGAGCGCGCGCGCGCACACACACAAACGCACACACACACACATACACACAAAAAACACATCAGTTTCAGCATTGCTATTGACAGCGCAGTTGGCCTTTATCAAAATAAAGTCTGAACCAATTCAGCGCACCCGCCTCTGTGTCATGCTGAAGTACAAAGCCTATAATTTACATAATAAATAATAGATTCATCGTTACATCGCAAATTGGAAATATTATGGAATATGTGGATTTGTGCCGAATAAATAGGATACACGAGCACAAACAGTTGAGTGCACAAGCCTTTAAATATACTCCTTTGTCAGTCATGTGAGAGACGCGTTCAGAATCAGCACATCCTGTCTGACTCACGCATTCGCTGTTCTTCTGCTGGCGGTTATCAAACAGCGTTGCATTGCTGTGGGCGCCCCCTTCTGGATTGAGGGTGAATTGCCTTATTCGTGTTTACAACAATACATTGCACTCAAGCTGACCTTCCTTTTCTATGAACACATGCTCCGGAAGCCATACTGCCTGCGATTTCCTCATTTGATCAGAAAGAAAAAGGTCAGGATGATTTCACACAAAAATAGACCGAAACACTAAACAACCATTTCATTTCCAAGATGTTAACTAAATCACTGTAATAAGCTCATGTGACTATAGCTGAGCATACTACTATTTGAAATGTTTATCATTACATTCTGCATATTGTTTAACATGCTATTTTTATGATATCTGTCCGTATGCAGCGCACCTGCATTCCATTCTAAACACACTAAATGTAATTTCTATTTTAAATCATTGTGACAGGTCAGTCAATGCAAGCGTGTTTCCCAGTGCTCACAAACAAGAACACAACAACTGCTGCCCAGATCAACTGCTGTTGAATGTAGAGCTAATACGGCTGCAGGATACAGTATATTGAGATTATCAAAGTTGCCAATGTACATATCTCCATATGCATATTGCAGGGCTTTAAGTTTATGTTTATGATGATGCAGAGAATAAACTGGGTATGTGACAGGGGGGTGTGTGTGTGTGTGTGTTTGAGTTTGTGTGTGAGTGAGTGAGTGTGTGTGTGTGTGTGAGTGTGCGAGCAAAAGACTGACAGGGTTTCTGCAGGCTTTATGAAAACACAAAGACTTTTTAGAGACTTTTTATAAACCAAAAAAAAAAAAATTGTAAGGAATAACTTAAAGGAAACAAAATATGTCAAGATATGAGAAACACAATGAGTTTGAGCAACACTTCTGAAAACACAACTTCCAACACATCACCATTACTTTTTAGTTCATTTTACAAAAAAATCTCAAGGCTTGAATAGCTCTGCTCACAAATACTAGAAAATGTAAGTAACTTTTAATGTCCCTTCAGTGCAAATCACACTGCAAAAAAAGTGATGCTGTTCCCCAGTATTTCTGTATCTGATCACTTTAGTGCAGTGCTGGGGGAAGTTACTTTTAAAAGTAATGTATTACACGAAAAAGTAACAAACTGCGTTACTTAGTTACTTTTCATGGAAAGTAACATTTTACGTTACTTTAGCGTTACTGGTTGGGCTGGGCTTGCTTATTCATTTTTTGTTTTTTTTTATAACAAGAAACACAAAAGTTATATTTTTGGCAACTGTAAAGGCCGTTTCACATCAAAAGTGAAATGAATAAGCCTCAGGAGGAAGTGCCTTTGCAACTCACTCCCGATTTCTCTCATCACGGGGACAGGAGACGCGTCAGGGAATAAATGCAAAAACAAAGTGACTTGCATTACTTATTCGAAAAAGTAACTTCATTGAAAATTTAAAAGGAATGCATTATTTTAGTAGTTACTTGGAAAAGTAATCTGATTTGTGTTACCCCCAACACGTGATCTGAGGAATGGTTCAAACACTGCAGGACGACACACACACACTCGAACACATTTAACACTTGTTCAGCTCATCAGTAACACTACGGATGATCAGCGGTGATAGTGAAGTCTCAGTGCAGTGCAGGACTTACTCTTGCTGCTCCTGCTGCAGACAGCGCTCGCTGCAGTGGAGCCCGTCAGACAGGAAGTCCACCACGGAGCCCTTCCTGTTACAGCGGACACACACCAGACCCCGCTGGGCCCACGCCGTCTCCTCCTTTGAGACCGGCCCCTCAGAGCGAGCTGAGGGAAATCAACACAGATTTTGATTAAATAATCAATCGATCAATAACCAATCATTACGTGCAATATCAGACAAGCCTGTGCTCTTTTTAAATGTAAGTCTCTGGATTGATTTCACTAAACCTTGTTGCCTGGTGCTTATAAAAGTGACTCAAGGGTTACTGAATCTTCAGATGTTCCTGCTTTCGTTCCCAGATGAGCGCGCAGGACATCAGTAATATCATCTACATCTGTGTCACTACTCTTACAAAAAACAAGTTTATACGTTCATTTTGTTAAACAAACTTAAAAGTTCAAGCATTCCAATTACCTTTATGTAGTAATTATTTTAAAATTAGCATACTAGTATACATTTACATTTAGTCATTTAGCAGATGCTTTTATCCAAAGTGACTTACAAATGAGGACAATAGAAGCAATCAAAACCAACAAAAGAGCAATGATACACAAGTGCTATAACAAGTCTCAGTTAGCTTAACACAGCACACATAGCAAGGTTTTTTATTATTAATATATAATAAATACAAAGAAAACAGATAGAATAGAAGAAGAACAGAGCAAGCTAGTGTTAGAGGCCTTCTTTGCTTGTTAATTGTATAATAAATGAATATAATGAAATAAATGAAAGAATAGAGAAGCTAGTGTTAGTTTATTATTATTATTTTTTAAGAAAACAAGCAGTTAGTAAATGCATAGAGTGCACGTCTAAAAGGGGCAAGTTTTTATTTTATTTTATTTATAAAGAATAGAATTAGAATAGAGCGTGCTAGAGTTAAAGGGTCAAATAAAGATGGAAGACAAATAGCATTGTATGCTTGCAACGGCACTATTTCAATACTTATGTGAACAAAATTACATGTAAGCTAGTTTACATCTACATTATTCTTTTGTATATTGCTATTAAATTTGACAAAGAATTACAAAGAAACAGCAAGTAACATTTGTAAAATTTGCTTAACCTCTTTTTATTAACAACTTATAGATTAACTGTTATTTTACTTCTTATACATATTGTACTTGTACTGTAGAACACTTTGTGTGCTCTCGCAGTAAACTACTAGTTTAATAGTGTTTATACTGCAAGTAAACTATTTTTTATTTTACATGCATGTAGCATCATAGTTATACACTGAAAAAAATAGTATTATTCAAGTCAAAATATTATTTAACGTCACTGAATCAAGCAAAATACATTTATTTCTAACAACAAAACTCATTTAAATTGCTTAAACCAGGCAGAAGTAGTAACAATAGCAGGTTTCCACTTTCATTTTTGTATTTGTACTTTATTTCAGGTGATGGTATTGTGACAGTATCGTAGTGAATGCTTGCATCTGTTCACTTGCACTAATATGATCAGAACATGAGGCTTTGCTCTTTTCATTTGACTCCATTCTGGTTCAGTCTCTGGCGTTAAATTATGTCACTGTGTAATTAAGAAACAAATGGCAGATGGAAATTCTTTGCAATCTCACGATTCATTTCAGCCCACTTATATATTTTATTTATTTATTTATTACATAACAACTAGTTGTTCGGAATTTGCTTGGTGAGCTCATCAACATTCAACAACAATAATAACATACATTAAAACATACATAAATGCATAAATACATCTATACATAAGTATAATTAAGTCACTGGGGTATATTTGTAGTAATAGCCAACAATACATTGTATGGGTCAAAATTATCAATTTTTCTTTTATGCCAAAAATCATTATGGATATTAAGTAAAGATCATGTTCCATGAAGATATTTTGTAAATTTCTTACTGTAAATATATCAAAACTTAATTTTTGATTAGTAATATGCATTGCTAAGAACTTCAATTTGAACAACTTTAAAGGTGATTTTCTCAATATTTAGATTTTTTTGCTCCCTCAGATTCCAGATTTACAAATAGTTGTATCTCAGACAAATATTGTCCTATCATAACAAACCATACATCAATGCTAATATTATTTATTAATCTTTCAGATACTGCATAAATCTCAATTTGGAAAAATTGACCCTTATGACTGGTTTTGTGCTCCAGGGTCATATATGTCATATCAATTACAAAGAGTGAAATGCAGATTTCTAATGAAGAGTTTTAATTGCTCTGAGGCGTCTGCCTGAAGGAAGAGGTGTAAAGAGGTGTCCGGTTGGATGTAAGGGATCTTTCAGGATTGTTAGACCTTTTTTTATGCAAACGTGAGACATAGTCTCATAAATAGTGAGAAAATCACAACCAATAATTTCCGAAGCAGTCAGAGTTAGAATAATATCCAACCATTTTTAGCACTTTATGAGCAGAATGAAGTGAAAGTCACAGAAATCTATGGGATGCTGTGTAGAACTAGCTAGAGACTGTAAGCAGAGGAAAGGGTCGTTCTAAACCCAAACACGAGGGTATGATGGTGTATTTACCCTCTTGAGCAGTCGGGACGCTCCATGTGGTGGTGGCGTGAGCTTTCTTGCTCCTCTCCTCCTCCATCTCGTCCGTTATGACCTCCAGGACCCCAAACTCATTCACCCTGAACTAACACACACATAACGGAGACGCTCACACACTGTCTGCACTGATGAATGAACACAACTAACCTACACACTCCCACCGTCATTAAAACACCATCAAGATTTAATGCAGTAAACCGTCATATTCAGTCTTGTGTTTATATATACACTGCAAAAAAATGCAGTGTCTAAATTCTTAGTATTTTTGTCTTGTTTTCTAGTACAAATATCTAAACATTGTTAAATCAAGATGCATTTACTTGACAGGTAAAATGACTTAAGATTTTAAGTCTTGTTTTCTAAAAAAAAGGATAAAAAAATGAGTTAGTTTTTGATTAAAACAAGCACAAATATCTGCTAATGGGGTACGAAAAATAATCTTGTTTAGTCTTTGAATTAAGATTACTTTTCTTACCCCAATGGCAGACATTTTTGCTAATTTTAAGCAAAAACTAACAAAATTTGTATCCTTTTTTCTTAAAATCTTAAGGGGGGGGGGTACAATGCTGTTTCATGCATTCAGAGTTGTTTACACTGTTAAAGAGTTGGATTCACATGCTAAGAATGGCCAAAGTTTCAAAAAACGATTTGGACGTATGGCAGAGTATTTCTGTGCCGAAAATCTCACTTCCGGGCTCGTACAAGTTTCTGAGAGTTTTTTCAATCATGGCTCTTGCTGACGTAAACGAGGGTGGAACTCCTTATATGGGCCCATCAACGCGCTTCATCACTGCACGGGACTCGCTCGGGAAGAATGTCTCTAAAGAAGCGTGTTTTTGGTTGTGAGGGAAAGATAACCTCGTTCAGCTTCCCAAAAGAACCCAGCGTTACGTGAACAGAGGATGCAGTTTATTTCCGGGGCAGCAATGGAGTTTCTCAAGTGTGTTTGTTGAGGAGCGTTTTATAAACAAGGCCCAGTTCGACGCTGGATTTGCACATCGTTTAATACTGAAAGATGGAGCGGTCCCAGCTATAAAAGATCCCGGTCATGATTCAGAACTGCAGATGGTGAGTGAAACGGCATCAAATGTCTCTGTTTTGTTTTCAATCGGCGCAAGTGCTCCTCACTCTTTAGCTCCGCCCACGACACGCCTTCACTCTTTAGCTCCGCCCATGACACGCCTTCACTCTTTAGCTACGCCCACGACACGCCTTCACTCTTTAGCTACGCCCACGACACGCCTTCACTCTTTAGCTACGCCCACGACACACCTTCACTCTTTAGCTCCGCCCACGACACGCCTTCACTCTTTAGCTACGACACCCTTCACTCTTTAGCTACGCCCACGCCTTCACTCTTTAGCTACGCCCACGACACGCCTTCACTCTTTAGCTCCGCCCACGACACGCCTTCACTCTTTAGACACGCCTTCACTCTTTAGCTACCATTCACTCTTTAGACACGCCTTCACTCTTTAGCTTTACGCTACACGCCCTTCACTCTTTAGCTACGACGCCTTCACTCTTTAGCTACGCCCACGACACGCCTTCACTCTTTAGCTCCGCCCACGAACTTCACTCTTTAGCTCTCACAGCTCTTCACTCTTTAGCTTTTTTTCTCTTAGAATCGGCTCTAGAGAATCTAAATCTGTATCTTTCTTTTGTAAATATGATAAAACTAAAGAATTTTTGGAGATATGAAGGATGCAGTACTACTCTATAGGTACTCAAGATTAATATGAGATTGTGTGTGTTATGCCCCCTTTAAGTCATTTATAGAAAGATCAATATCAAGAATGTTTAGATATTTGTAATAGAAAACAAGACAAAAATACTAAGTAAGGAAAGCATTTTTTTCAGTGTAATAAAGGCCTATATGTATTTGCTAACCTTGAGCTCGCTGCCAGGCAGTGTTCCCACTCCGTCCTTCCAGTCCATCGCCTCGTACACGTCAAACTCTGGAGCGGCTGCGCTCGGGCCTGACGAGTCCATCACACCCGCACACAGCTAATCTGAAGAACACACACAACCACCACACATATGAGCCTTACTCACAACATACCACTGAAGGTCACTACAAACCACTCAGACTCTTCTGTGTGATTCTACTACAGAGAAACAAAGTCAAATCTGATTTAGTTATTTAAGGTTTGTATGTGCATGTAAACATGTCTGAATCAGAATCCATAATGACTGAAACTCATAATTCACTCATGTTTCATGCAAAAAAAAAAAAAAAATGTTTTGCATACAAATTTAAGCCTTTTTTGAGCTAACTGCATTGCAACAAGTCATTTAAATGACAATTAAATCAGCATAGAATGTATTTTTCTTTAGTTTTCGGGGTAAATATGGCCCAGACATATTCTTGACTGATCAGATTCATCCATATACTAATGTAAAATCATTTAAAACACCTGGAATTATTTTGCAAGTTATTTCAAATAACAATTAGAAAGCTTTATCTAAACAAATGAAGAGTTCAGATGCAAAACTGCCATCTCCAAAATTAGCATTTTTCTCAGGCTCCTATGTTTATGTTCAGTTATTTCAGTTATCAGTTATGAAAAGAACCTATTCGTTACCATTAAAGTGAAATTACTGAACCTAAACATCATTTTAGAAGAAAATTAACTCTTCAAATACTACATTTTTACTACAGTTTTGTGCATTAAGACAGTAAGCACTTGTAAACTGACTTCAATGTATAATCTATAAAATAAAAACATTAGAAGAAGACTCATTGTTTCTTAACATGTCCTTCAAATCAATGTCAAACCTTCTTTAGGCTACGTGCCCCTTGGACAACCACGAAGCAGCACGACACAAACATTAGGTAACAAGCTAAACTGGAAGACGGCATAAGCATTGTATTAACAGGCAATCTTTAGAGCACACAGGCAAGTTTCAGGCGAGTGTGTGTGTGTGTGTGTGTGTGTGTGTGTGTGTGTGTGAGTGTGTGTGTGTTAGTGCCGCATGAGGCCTAGCGCATGTGTGTCATTTCCGGATCCGCCAGCAGAGCGCGCTGCTGCCCGCCGTTCATCCGCAGCGCTGGAAACTTTCAAGCCCCTGTTCAACAATGAAATCAAAAAACAAATGCACGCAATATTGTCACATATTGCAACATTTTGTCAGCGCATCGCGTGTTTTGATTCATTTTAACATGGTTTCGCATGAAACACCTAGGTCAGAGTATAATAATAATCGCATATCTGGACGATTTTCGCAGCTGTAGTTGGTATTTATAGGTATTTATTATGTTATATAATTAAACAAAAGTTAATTCTCGCAACAAAATATTTGCAATCTCCGTGCAAATGCATTAGTTTTCTATGTGAAGTGCAATATCTCGGCATCTATTCGAATATCAGTTTTTTTAAATAATGATTTGAAGACGACGATGATGCTGATCAAATGAAATGCATGTTAATTTTCCACCTTGAGTTTTACAGCACCAGGGTTTTCTGTTAAACGCGTTTATTTCAAGGTTTGTGTGCAGCTCTATTGTATTAAATAGTTTCCACTGAATGAGGTGAAATGATTGAGCTCGACGGAGACAGTGCTGTATTATTCTCCCCTAAATATCGACGACGATGAGCTGTTATGACATATTTCAGACGGCACGGGATCAGATATTAAAACACTTTTCTTTAATGTGTTTTAAAGGCAGTTTCTCAAAATGGCGGAGCAGGAATTATATTCACTATAGCTATAATTGAAAGACACGGGCCTGGCGAATCGCGACATTATTGCTGATCAATGACATTTAAAGTGCATGCTCGCGCTGATCGATCGCACGAGACGTGTTTTGTTCGGCACGAGCAGTTCCTGTCGTTTCCAGCACACTGGAGCGAATGCACTACTGCTTTGCATTATTCTACACAGACTCAGAAATACATGCTTTATTCCTGCCATCAGCCGCACATGTACACTTTGAGCCTTTCTATCGACTGCGTCTATTTACAGTGTCATTCATTAGCGTTATTCTTTATTTCATACTCTCTTCCTGCTGCTCATATTATTGATGACACGTCCAGGCGTTTTCTACTTTAAATCTAACTTTCATTCTTATTGCTTCGCATTAAACCTCCCGCGAAAGTCTGAGACGGCGCATAAAGGTTTATTACAGAGTATAAAATGCTAGGCGAGCAGTTTATTCTAGCGTGCGATTGTTTTAATTTGTCTGTTTCTTACCCAAATTCTCCCACGAGTACTGAGAAATTGGCCAGGCGGACTCCAGTGCGCATGCGCAGTGCAGCCGTCGCGCTTCACACTCGCCCATCATGACAATATCGAAAGTTTTGCGCTGAAACGATTCTGACGGAGCTCGACGGTCGCACCGACCCGGCAGCCTCCTCCGACACCGGCCTGCGGCTCTTTGAACGACCGGCGACGGGGTCCGGTGGCGTAAAACATCGCCATTGCTGGTTTGTTACTAAAAATAAAGACCTGCGCGCGACCCAGCCTTCAGAAAATGTACAGAAACGTCTCAGTAAATAACTCTTGTGCTTTTATTACCCAGAGATGGAGAAATGCGACGCAAACAGACGCTGTGAAGGCTAACGACTCAGATATCTGTGAACTACTGAACTAAACAACACTACTGATCCTCAGCCACTAAACTGTGCTGTACAGAGCTACAAAATAACTATACAGTGAACTGTACACTACTGATCCTCAGCTACAAAATAACAGCTACAAAATATACAAAATATACAGAAACTGAACAACTAAACAACACTAACACTATAAAGAAATGAACAACATAACACTATAAACTATATTGAGCTACACTACTGATCCTCAGCCACTAAACACACTAAACTGTGCTGTACAGAGCTACAAAATATACAGAAATGAACAATATAACACTATAAACTATACTGAGCTACACTACTGATCCTCAGCCACTAAACAACACTAAACTGTGCTGTACAGAGCTACAAAATATACAGAAATGAACAACATAACACTATAAACTATACTGAGCTACACTGTACTGATCCTCAGCCACTAAACACACTAAACTGTGCTGTACAGAGCTACAAAATATACAGAAATGAACAATATAACACTATAAACTATCCTCACTAAACAACACTAAACTGTGCTGTAGCTACAAAATATACAGAAATACTATAACACTATAAACTATACTGATCCTCATCCTCAGCCACTAAACAACACTAAACTGTGCTGTACAGAGCTACAAAATAACAGAAATGAACAATATAACCAAAATATACTGAGCTACACTACTGATCCTCAGCCACTAAACACACTAAACTGTGCTGTACAGAGCTACAAAATATACAGAAATGAACAATATAACACTATAAACTATACTGAGCTACACTGTACTGATCCTCAGCCACTAAACACACTAAACTGTGCTGTACAGAGCTACAAAATATACAGAAATGAACAATATAACACTATAAACTATACTGAGAAACTGTAACAACTAAACACACTAACACTATAAAGAAATTAACAATATAACACTATAAACTATACTGAGCTACACTACTGATCCTCAGCCACTAAACACACTAAACTGTGCTGTACAGAGCTACAAAATATACAGAAATGAACAACATAACACTATAAACTATACTGAGCTACACTGTACTGTTAAGAACAACATTGATCTGCACATAACATTAAATATATTAATATTTAGCTGTTTAGAGCAACACTAGATACTATTAAACTACAATATATTGAATTATAGCCTACTATACTAAGTCTTAACATGAGTGAGTTTTTGCAAACCTTCATCTCTTGAAAGTGTGTAACTGTTTAATGCGCTTTGCTTGTGTGAATGAATGCATATATAAATACCTCACTTATATCCTGACAGGCTCACGACACATACATGATGCTGATCAAGTAGAATTGATCTTATAGCTATGGATAAAACACTAAATGACAAACATGTGATCAAATAATATAGCTTACCAAACCAAGCAGAGCTGTGTGTATTTATTTATTATGTCATTTGTGGCAGTTAGTGCACTCCTCTATAGCTGTTTACACTGTATCTAATCATACTAGAGCTCTAGTTATTTGTCAGGTAATCATTTAGACTAAAGATGTAAATATATTTGCTACTTTATTAAAATGACTGTGATCATGTAATCAGTCAGGTGGTGCATGCCTGCAGTAGCTGGTTTTGGTTTTAGTTTTAATTTGGCCACTTGCAATGTCTCAGTGTCACGCTAACATAAAGCATTTATGTTGCAAATTGAGTTCAAAGGCCAAAGAGATGAATTTTCAAGGCAGACGTTAGGTTTTAATTACAGTCCGTGTCACACTGTATACATTTCTGCAATTCTATGTTATCTTGTATCAGGTTTAGCACTGGACCTGTCTGCAGTTAGTGCACCTCTACATATTAAATACTTCTATATTAATATTTCTTAATGTATAAGCAACTTTTCTTACCCTTTGCTCTTAAAGGAGCAGTTCACCCTAAAAAAAGAGAAGTTGCTGCAGTACTCACTTTCAGGTCATCACAAATGTAGATGAGTTTGTTTCTTCATCAGGTTTGTAGAAATGTGTCTCTGCATCAGTGTCTCAGCAATGATGCTCTGCAGTGAATGGGTGCCGTCAGAATGAGATTCTGATAAAAACATCACAAGTAATCCACAGCACTCCAGTCCATCAGTTAACATCTGGAGAAGACAAAAGCTGAAACAAATCCAGCATTAAGACGTTTTTAACTAAAATACATTGAGTCTATAATCCATAATAACTCTTCCTCCAGTGAAAAAGTGCATCTCCTGTTGTCTCTCACATCAAAATAGAGCTGTTTTGTCTTGTAAACAGTGCTTGATCTGTGCAGATTTCTCTCCTGATTCAGACCAGACCACTTTTTCACTGGAGGAACTGCAGGACTTGTATTTTAGCCGGAAGCAAAGCTTAATGATTGATTTGTTTCTTCTCCAGATGTTAACTGATGGACTGGAGTGGTGTGGATTATTGTGATGTTTTTATCAGACTCTCATTCTGACGGCACCCATTCACTGCAGAGCATCCATTGCTGAGACACTGATGCAGAGACACATTTCTACAAACCTGATGAAGAAACAAACTCATCTACATCTCGGATGGCCTGAGGGTGAGGACATTTTCAGCTAATTTGCATTTTTGGGTGAACTGCTCCTTTAAAGGTTCTTTATGGGCCTTAATAGTTTCATGAAGATCCTTTAACATCCATGACACCTTTCAATTGCACACAAGGTTCTTTATAGTGGAAAAAGGTTCTTCAGATTATTAAAATGTTCTTCACACTAAAATTATAAATGGTTCTAAATTTAAGAACTGTTCACTGAAAGCTAAAATGGTTATTCTGTTGCATCCCTTTTAAAGCCTTTATTTTAAAGAGAAGAAGCTCCAGGCTTATGAAGTATGTTTGATCAGAGCATCAGTGAGGACCAGCTTGCAGTCAGCGTTCACACTCATCCTAAAGGTGTTCAGATCAGGGCTTTGTGCAGACCAGTCAAGTTCCTCTGCACAAAACTCAAGAAATGATGTCTACATGGACTCGCTTTGCTCACTTAACTGGTGACAAAGTTGGGAAAATGCAGTTGTCTAAAATCTCAAAGTATGTGTAGCATTGAGAAAGTTCTTCACTTCTTTATTCATTACAAGGAGGTGGCCACATACATTTGGTAGACTTGTTTTGAGTGGATGTTGCCATTTTTGCCAGAAGAATTTCCAGTAACACTTTAGTACAGGGACCAATTCTCACTATTATCTAGTTGCTTATTAGCATTATTAACATATGTGACCCTGGACCACAAAACCAGTCATAAGTGTCAATTTTTCAAAATTGAGATTTATGCATCATATGAAAGCTGAATAAATAATCTTTCCATTGATGTATGGTTTTGTTATGATAATATTCGGCTGAGATACAACTATTTGAAAATCTGGAATCTGAGGGTGCAAAAAAATCTAAATATTGAGAAAATCACCTTTAAAGTTGTTCAAATGAAGTTCTTAGCAATGCATATTACTAATCAAAAATTAAGTTTTAATATATTTGTGGTAGCAAATTTACAAAATATCTTCATGGAACATGATCTTTACTTAATATCCTAATGATTTTTGGCATTAATAAAACTCAATAATTTTGACCCATACAATGTATTGTTGGCTATTGCTACAAATATACCCAGCGACTTAAGACTGGTTTTGTGGTCCAAGGTCACATATCGTCTGTTTATTAATACTTATAAAGCACATATTTTGCATGACCATAATCTATATCCCTAATCCTACCCAAAACCTAAACTCAACAACTACCCTACTAACTGTTAATAAGCAAATTAGGAGTTTACTGAGGCAAAAGCCATAGTTAATGGTTGTTAATGGCGAGAAATTGGACCTTAAAATAAAGCGTGACCGAATTTCCTTTATTTAAACAAATAATTATTTAAATTTCAACACAAGCATGTTCAGTTTTTCAAAAATGATCCAAAAGTTGCTTCCTAACAGGTAGGCCTTATTTTAAACAAGTAGGCTCAAATAGTTTTAGCCACGTACAGTGTTGATCTGAAACCTGCACCAAATGTGCTCATATACAAATCTATGTCTTTACAGCCAACTGTGCTAGCGGGATGCTAATGTGAGGTATTCTAGTACAGCCTTACTTAACAAGGAGTATTAATAGTGTGTGTGGGTAATTAGTTAGTGTAGCCCGGGCCTGGAGCTGGGCTTTATCCTGCCCAGATTTACAGTGCTGCTAATCTTATTAAGAGCAGCCATGACAGATGCACAGATTCAGTCCTATGCTACCTGCGACAGCGCCGATCAGAGAATCGCTGGCCATTCATGTTGTTGGACTACTGCTGCCGGTGCTGTGGGACCACGCTGATCAAACGCCATGGCCAACCGCCCATCAACAGCAAGCTACATGACACCTGGGTAAAGTCTGATTATCTTCTCCTGAGGGATCTACTGTGTCCCTGCAGCGGAGCTCATTTATAACAGCAGACATATTTCTATAGGCCTTACTTTCAATGTAAATCTGTTTGCTCTGATTTTATTTTACTGTTTGTTTTTCATATGATGCATGTTTCCTTTTATGCTTTTTATATACTGTGTTTTGTTGTACAGCACTTTGGTGCAACTCTGTTGCTTTTATATGTGACCCTGGAGCACAAAACCAGTCTCAAGTCGCTGGGGTATATTTGTAGCAATAGCCAACAATACATTGTATGGGTCAAAATTATAAATAAAAAAATTATCCAAAGATCATTAGGATATTAAGTAAAGATCATGTTCCATGAAGATATTTTGTAAATTTCCTACCATCAAAACTTAATTTTTGATTAGTAATATGCATTGCTAAGAACTTCATTTGAACAACTTTAAAGGTGATTTTCTCAATATTTAGATTTTTTTGCACCCTCAGATTCCAGATTTACAAATTCGTATCTCGGCCAAATATTATCCTATCATAACAAACCATACATCAATGGAAAGCTTGTTTATTCAGCTTTCAGATGATGTATAAATCTCAATTTCGAAAAATTGACCCTTATGACTGGTTTTGTGGTCCAAGGTCACATATGTGCTATAGAAATAAATTTGGACTTGACTAAATCTGAAGATTTTCTGCAAATTCTTCTATTGTAAAAGAGTGACCATGTACAGGAATAGTTCAGGCCTCTACTACAATAGAGCATGTTAAATGAATAATCCCATCAACACTAGAAGAAACTGATGTGTTTCCTGAAAGCACTGAGTGTGGTTGTGTTTGTCGTCAGGCTGTTCTTCAGAATCTGTTGATGTGTATGGTGTGCTTCTACTCTCTCTACTATATTGTGGTCAGTCTCTGCATCGGTATTCTCAGGTGAGATTTTCCACGATGAGCAGCACTACTTCCTCTCCCCCTCTCTCTCTCTCTCTCTCTCTCTCTCTCTCTCTCTCTCTCTCTCTCTCTCTGTCTCTCTCTCTCTCTCTCTCTCTCTCTCTCTGTCTCTTATGTGGTGATCTGTCTACTGACTTCCTGTAGTACAGAAGAAATATAGTCTACGTCAGTATTTGTCAACACTTGTAATATTAGTCTCATGGACCGTCATATGCAAATCACTGCTGCTGTTCTTTATTTGCATTGCATTCACAAAATCATCAGTTTCATGTTCCACCTATGAACAGTTTATCATGTTGTGCCTGTGCAGTTTTTTTTTTAACAGTTCATCTTTTTTTCATATTTTGTGCGAGCAACAATTTTGTATCTGAGAGACTGTTATACAGGTGCATCTCAATAAATTAGAATGTCGTGGAAAAGTTCATTTATTTCAGTAATTCAACTCAAATTGTGAAACTTGTGTATTACATTTACATTTATGCATTTAGCAGACGCTTTTATCCAAAGCGACTTACATTGCATTCAAGTTACGGTTTTACATTTTATCAGCTCTTGCTTTCCCTGGGAATCGAACCCATGATCTTGGCGTTGCTAGCGCCATGCTCTACCATTTGAGCTACAGGAAAGCTGTGTATTAAATAAATTCAATGCACACAGACTGAAGTAGTTTAAGTCTTTGGTTCTTTTAATTGTGATGATTTAGTACATTACACAAACCCACCAATTCTCTCTCAACAAATTAAATACTTCAAAGACCAATAAAAAAACATTTTTAGTGAATTGTTGGCCTTCTGGAAAGTATGTTAATTTACTGTATATGACTCAATACTTGTAGGGGCTCCTTTTGCTTTAATTACTGCCTCAATTCGGCGTGGCATGGAGTGATCAGTTTGTGGCACTGCTGAGGTGGTATGGAAGTATATATCATCTGCATTGTGGGTCTGGTGTCTCTCATCTTCCTCTTGAAATACCCCATAGATTCTCTATGGGGTTCTGGTCAGGCGAGTCACATAACACATGGTCATTGAACCAGCTTTTGGTAAGTGTGTGCAGGTGCGTCCTTGGAAAATGAAATCAGCATCAGCTTTGCAGAAGGAAGCATGAAGTGCTCTAAAATTTCCTGGTAGATGGCTGCGTTGACTGTGGACTTCAGAAAACACAGTGTGTGGCATGGCATTCACTATTAAACTGGACTTCAAGCAACATGGATTCTGTGCCTCTCCACTCTTCCTCCAGACTCTGGGACCTTGATTTCTGAATGAAATGCAAAATTTACTTTCATCTGAAAAGAGGACTTTGGATCACTGAGCAACAGTCCAGTTCTTTTTCTCCACAGCCCAGGTAAGACGCTTTGACGTTGTCTCTGGTTCAGAAGTGGCTTGGTAGCCCTTTTCCTGAAGACGTCTGAGCGTGGTGATGTGCACTACTGCACTTCAGTTCCTTGTGATATTTTGAATCATTTGCTTGATATTTACTGTATTCTCACCTACCCAAATTCTTCCTTCCATAAATTCATATGCTTTGATACAGCACTCTGTAAACAGCCACACCTTTCAGTAATGACCCTCTGTGACTTACCCTCTTTGTGGGGGGCATCAATGTTCGTCTTCTGGATTGCCAAGTCATCATTTTTTATTGTGGTTTCAAAGAACAAGAGATATACTGTATACAATGGTCATGTGTAAATGTATTTTTGAAATGTATTAATCATCAATAAATGAAATGTTTTACTTTACATGTAATGAATCTAAAATATATGAAAGTTTCACTTTTTTAAATAACTTACAAGAAAAAATGAACTTTTTCACGACATTGTAATTCATTGAGATGCACCTGTATATATGTGTGAGAGTGTGTGTGATTTTAATGTGACATTTTTAGTCATTTTTGTATACTTTTTATTTCAGTTTCAATTATTGTATTACATCTATTTTTAAAACTAGTAAATACATATAAATATTTTTTAAATATACTATATATGTTGCCTTGGCAAGTGTATTTAAATATTCATAATAAATGAAATACACACACATATTGTATTAGTGCTGTCAAACGATTAATCACATCCAAAATAAACGTTTTTGTTTGCATAATATATGCATGTGTGCTGTGTATATTTATTATGTATATATAAATGCACACCCATGCATGTATATATTTAAGAAAAATAAGTTATTTTTATATTTTAAATATATTTATATATAATATAAATTATATCAATATAAATATATACATTTTGATTTAAATATACATAATAAATGTACACAGTACACACACATATTGTATATTATGCAAACAAAAACGTTTATTTTGGATGTGATTAATCGTTTGACAGCACTAATATATTTATTTTATCAGTTGACACTAATTTTATTTCAAATAATTAAAATGTTTTTTAATGTTTTTAATTTTAGTTTCAGTTTTAGTTAACTAT
Organism: Schizothorax lantsangensis; assembly: GCA_027422415.1. Taxonomy (NCBI): domain Eukaryota; kingdom Metazoa; phylum Chordata; class Actinopteri; order Cypriniformes; family Cyprinidae; genus Schizothorax; species Schizothorax lantsangensis. The sequence continues at coordinate 31,661,629 of CM049855.1, forward strand.
AATAACCCTGGTTGGGTTACTAGTAGAGAAAATGTAAAATCTGGATCCTAAATTTTGCGATCTACACAAAATTACCATAAGCATAAATCATAAGCATGATATTCAGTGTAGTAGAGCAGGATCAGTTTGTGTTGACTTTCATAAGCCATGTGGTCTTCAACCTGATCTCATGAGAAAATGTAACTGTTTTATGACGTGCAGTTTTGTATGAATTCATACCATGTAATTAGTATGAAAACATTAATTTTTTTAAAGGTATGCACGAAGCTCCACCCCTAAACCTAACTCTCAGTGAGGCTCAAGCAAATCATATGAAAACATACAAATGGGATTATATGAATTAATGCACATTAGCCACAAATTCACTAAAATGTAAAACAGTTAGGAATTGAATAAAATAGTTAGGAACTTTATTGCAGTCATAAAAACTATTAACATGATAGCAGCATCACAAGTAAAAGCAGAAATAGTTCAAGCTGTTTGTTTATTTGTTGTTATCAGGGTGGACGAGGTGGACAGCTTGTTAGCACCCTTTGACTACACAACTCAACCGTCATGGCACAGTCCCAAATATTTAGGTAAGCTGGCTTCAAATGTAAAGTATATACTTTGTGTTGTGTAGCGCTTTACTCATCTAAATACTGACTCAAGACTGTCACTTAGAGTCATACAAGCTGTGCATGTCTTCTTATTTCACCATTGTGTGCTGATTAGAGGCCGATGCTGATTGTTGATGTCTACAGCAGGGTTGCAGACAGATGATATAATGCAGATTTATGTTTACAATATGTAAGATATGACACAATTCAATGATGCTAAAGCACACGTACTGTACATTAACAACTATTTAAACTGGAAGTTATTTAAGACAGAAAGGGTCACACTCAATAACAACCAATAAATGGTGAATTATGGGTCTAGTTATATGGATGTGGAGTGGTTGAATAAGTTTTGATGTTATTGATCATGTGTATAGTTAGACGTGTCAGTGTGTGTTGTTGTGTGTTGTGCAGTGAGTGTGATCTCCACGGAGGTGACGTATGTGCTGGGCGGTCTGATATTCGCGTGGATCGTGGAGGAGTGGGTTTGGGACTACGCCATCACGGTCACACTGCTGCACGTCGCTCTGACCGGAGCAGGTGAGAACATCTTTGATCAATTAACCTGAACATTATGAGTGCAAATCAAGCAATGCTGTGTCATGCTGTCAACAAGCACAGAAACAAAAATCATCTCTCGTCCCACAGTTTGTGAAAGACAAGCAAAAATCATGTTTATGGAAATGTCCTTGCGATGGAAGACTGTGGGCCAATTTACTTATAATAGAGTTGCATATGGGTCGTTCCTGGGATTCAGTAACATTTCAACTTGGAGTATATATTTTTTTAACTACATATAATTCATATTCAAAATACCGTACATCATTAGGCACATATCAGACCTCCAAAAATCATATTTTCCCACCTCAGGCATTAAAGACCTTTTATTATTTTTCAGATTCAGACACTTTTCTTCCCCCAACACCGTAACGGACACAATGGGATTGTTTTAAAAAGGATTTTACACAGAACTTGTTATAAAACAAACATCTACCCACATCTACTCATGTGACCCTCATAACAATTAATGATAACAAGTATAACATAATTTTCACATTTTTATAGGACTGAAGCTAAAATATGCAAATTGTGTGTCTATGCTCTCTTTTTTATTTTTGTAAAAAAATAATAATAATTTAGAAGTTTAACTGAAACCACAATGTTATTGTTTTAGTCCTTAACATGTCAGATGTTATATCAGCAAGACATGCTTTCATTTACATTACAGTGTTTGAATAAGCCTTCTCTAACACATTGGATAGGGACTACAGAACACAGGTTGCAGATGGCATCAAGATGTTTAGTGCACAGAGATTGTTTGCCTGATCGTGCCAACATTACCTGCCCATTTCTGCTGCTGGGCAAATGTGGGTGCCTCAATGAATCTGAACACATGCATTGCATTCAATTTAAATTTTTGCATGGCCAACATTATCTTTCTGCTGCAAATGTGGGTGCAATTTCTGATGCATCATGCTTGTCAAAGCTTAAGTGGACATATTACATCAAAAATTATATTTAAAACAAAAAATATGAGTTGTCGATTAATTACGTAAACAACTCAACCCTGTCACAAGTTTACAACCCCGTACATGTATTTGTGACAGGGTTGTGTTTTTTCACTCTAAATGCCCACTGCTCCTCATGAAGCTTGAAGAGTAGACATGATATGGCAGCAATAAAATAAGTGCATTGTACATACTTATGGATTCAAATTAAATATTGAAAAATAATCATTTTCCATCTTAATTTTATGTGACGGTTTTGAGTTGTTAAACTTGTTGAGCTTGAGCTCCCTGATTATAATACGTGAATTAAAAAGTGTGATTCGACTAATTTTCTGCACCACTATTAAAGAGACCTGAATGATGTCATTTCTGGTAAATAATGTCACATATGAGCAGAGTCGAAATTATTATGAGTATAGAATGATTAGTGTGACGGGGCTGAGTTCAGACTGAGAGACATAACTATTAAGTCTGTTTTTTGTTTTGTTTTTTAATAAAATATCTAGCTTTTCTTTTAAGAGAAAAGAAAGGAATGCAAATAAATGCTTACAATATTGCCAAAAATAATAGAAACTTATGCACATATTATTAATCATTTTCTAAGTAAAAACTTAGTGAAGTGCCTCATGGACATGACAAAATACTTGGTTTAAGATAGATATAAGACATTATTTTATGCTAAAAATGATTAAAAATCAGTCATTATTGTTATTAATTATAATGGGCATCTTCTAACAATTAATTTTGGTGAACCACCACTTTAAAAACTCTGGGGGACTGAAATATGACCGAATCCCAGGAATTTAATAATGTGAGTTATAATATCATTTATCATTTAATAATGTGAGTTATGTGTCTAAATCAACTGTTTAGTGTCTTCTATATGGATGGACTTGTGATTCACATGGATTTGTCTTTATGCTCCTTTCATGGTGTTACCATGTTTACTGGCTTTACTTGGTCACTACAGTCATTGAACAGCAGCTGATGTGTTTGCACCAAACACAGGTCAGCTGACTGAAGGCTCGGGTGTATTGAAATAATTCAATTCAAAAAAGAAGAAAGAGTACCAATTTTCTCTTTTGAGTTCTTTTGACTTTAAGAATGTTTTTCCTTGGATTAAGAGTGAACATTTCCTGAACATATGAGATCAATACGATACATGAACGTGACGTGTCTCTGTCATGCTGCAGTCATATAAGTGCATCAGCCACAGACTCTATTGAATAACATCCATTAGTGGAAAAACATCTTCACCCACACAACACCACTGACAGCCTCAGACTACTGACATCGGCCGGTTTGTTTGGCTTTTAGCTCCTTTTGTGAATCTAGTTTACCTGTACTGTTGTGTTTGAGTGAATTAGTTTAGTGGATGCACAGAATTATTTCATTTCTTTATCTGTGAACTGTTGCAGTTCTGGAAAATGACATATTGCTTTGCAATAAAATATGTTTAACACAAGGGTTGCTCACCAACGTCCCGTACTTCAATTCAGTATAAAGCTTGAAGTATTAGCTTGGTGTTATTGTGAGTCTGCAGTCAGGTGACAGAAAACATGGTGCTCATGGCGTGAGGCGCTAAAGAACAGCGTCTGCTGGACGTGTGCATAATCTAACAGTTATAATATACTATACATTAAATACAAGAACAAGTCCACCTTGGACCGATTAGATGGATTGCTGTGCTGTGATGGTCATGACAGGCAAAAATGTGACAAAAAATACATTGGCTTCTACAGACTTTATTTTTTTCTATTCATTGCTTTATTTGCATGGAGTAATCTTTATTTGACCCTCTAACTCTAGCACTCTCTATTCTAATTCTATTTGATCTATTTGTTTTCTTTTATTAAAAAAACACGTGACCGTCTATAACTTGCACTTTCTATTCGTTTTCTAACTGCTTGTTTTTCTTAAAAAAACTCAAACACTATCTTTCTATATTCTTTTTCTATTCTATCTACTTGTTTTCTTTGTATGTGTGTGTGTGTATATATACAGTATATACACACACACATACAGTATATATACGTATATACACACACAAACACACACAGTATATATACAGTATACACACACACAGTATACACACACACAGTATATATACACTATATACACACACACACACACACAGTATATATACAGTATATACACACACACACACACACACACAGTATACACACACACAGTATATATACACTATATATACACACACACACAGTATACGTATATACAATATATATACACACACACACACACACACACACACACACACACACAGTATACACACACACAGTATATATACACTATATACACTATATACACACACACACACACACACACACACAAACACACACAGTATACGTATATACAACACACAGTATATATACACACACACACACACACACACACACAGTATATATATACACACACACACAGTATATATACACTATATACACACACACAGTATATACACACACACACACACACATACAGTATATACACACACACAGTATATATACACTATACACACACACACAGTATATACACACACACAGTATATATACACTATATACACACACACACACACACACACACACACACACAGTATATACACACACACACACATATACACACACACACATACAGTATATACACACACACAGTATATATACACTATATATATACACACACACACACACACACACACACACACACACATACAGTATATACACACACACAGTATATATACACTATATATACACACACACACACACACACACACAGTATATACACACACACAGTATATATACAATATATACACACACACACACACACAGTATATATACACTATATACACACACACACACACACACAGTATATATACAATATATATACACACACACACACAGTATATATACACTATATACACACACACAGTATATATACACACACACACACACAGTATATACACACACACACACACAGTATATATACAATATATACACACACACACACACACACACACAGTATATATACACACACACACACAGTATATACACACACACACACAGTATATACACACACACACACAGTATATATACAATATATATACACACACACACACAGTATATATACACTATACACACACACACACACACACACACACACACACAGTATATATACACACACACAGTATATATACAATATATACACACACACACACACAGTATACAGTATATACACTATATACACACACACACAGTATATATACACATATACACACACACAGTATATACACACACACAGTATATATACAATATATACACACACACACACACACACACACACACACACACACAGTATACGTATATACAATATATATACACACACACACACAGTATATATACATATACACACACACAGTATATATACAATATATACACACACACACACACACAGTATATATACACTATATACACACACACAGTATATACACACACACACAGTATATATACACACACACACACACAGTATATATACACTATATACACACACACACAGTATATATACACACACACACACACACAGTATATATACACTATATACACACACACACACACACACACACGGTATATATATATATATATAAACGTGTTCTGTTTCATAGCACTTGCATTTTATTGCTCTTTTGTTGGTTATGATTGCTTCTATTGTCCTCATAGGTCACTTTGGATAAAAGCTAAAAGACTAAATGTAATGTAATGTAAATGTAATAATGTAGACAAATGTCTGAATGATCGATAGATGATTGACCGGTGATTGATAGATATGATTTATTGCAATTAATTTGATCAAATTCTTTATATCTAATTAATTTGTTTACAAAACTGTATCTGTTGACAGTCAGATATTTTGATTGCATGTGCTTATAATATTTGTACTGATGATATGCATGTGTTTGTGATAAATGTTTTGAATAACAGTATATCTGAAAGTACTCAAGGGCTGTTTTTGACCTGTTTTCTCTGTGATTTTGTTTCAGTTATGGCTGATTTTCCCTCGACAGAGCACTGGTGGATTGCTCTCGGTAGGTTCTCTCTTTTGGAAAAGATTTGTCACTGAAACATTTATCATTTTAGCCTCTGTCATACAGTTTAGCATCACATAGAATCAGTTAAACATACAGAATATATAACCAAGAAAATAAATAATTACCAAGAATTCACTGCTGAGTCGGTCGTCTTTTCTCTATAAAAGGTTATGGGTCATCAAATCTGGTAACTCGGGAATCAAAATTATTCCTAAAATATACAGTCTGAAAGGACGTTCATCCACAACTTCTAAGTCTCTATCACATATCAGTGACAATCCTGACAGCATGTGAATGCACTAGTGCCACTCAGTCTGTTGAAATGCCTGTAGGTCCAGACCTGGGGTCCGTTCTTCGTACGTCGCTAACTCAGTTAGCTGGATTTGATTGTTGATGATTTCGCTTGATCTTGGATCATTTGGTTCTTCGAAGCTCATCCTGGACTTGCTGTCATAGCAACAGGTCCGTAAGCTTAAACCTGCTCGGGAGCAGGCTTATTTCATGTAAACAGGATTAGATTGCATCTTTTTAAGCAGAATTGATACTTAAAATCTGTCACAGCCACTGCTACTTTATTATAAGAGTACCCTGCTGGTCCAGGGACAATAATTTAATATAAAAATAATTTAAAAATGAATTTGAAAATAAGATAATGTTGTGTAGTCTATAACACCATAGACACAGCCAGTTTTACTCATTGAAAGATTTTTTAGTGATGAAATAATTACTTTATAATTGTATTGGAGTCTTACACACATGCTATACAGTTAATCTGAGCCCTGCATTCATTTGAGTAATGACAGATATTATGGGAGGGGCTTGATGGAGCGCAGGAGATGCAGATAACTTGATCTTTAAGAAACTGTAATTAATGCTGTCACGTAACAAATCTGTTTTAAAGATAAAATTAAATGAATTGCTAATTACAACACTGAAGTAAAAATGTAAAGCCTACACAAATGCTAGAAATCGTGAATATAAATAATTGGGAATCATGTAAAAAAATTACAAATAAATTAAAAACATTTCATTTATCTATTATAACATTTATGTAGTTTTATTCGCTTGGCTGTTTCCTTATAAAAGTCCAGAAATTTGTCAACTTTTCCGTCAGGTGTCTTTTTTAATGATATGATGTCATTACGTTGCTGTCTTGCCGCCAGCCAATCGCTGCACTGCTGATCGTGGTTTCGAGTATCGATACATCTGCCCTTTTTGGGGAACACGAGAACATGCTGTAATCTTAGACAACTTAATCCAGATATTTTAATCTAATACGCAAATTCGTTTGAAGAACCAAATTAGCCAAAGAGCAGTTATCAGGATCAGAAGATCTGGCATCTTTCACATCATCTCAGATGTATTAAGCGAGCTACGAAGAACGGACCCCTGTCCTGCAGAGTTTAGCTGCAATCCCAATTAAACACCTGAGCCGGATTCACAAAAAGAAATAAACTTCTTAAAGGGACAGTACACCCAAAAATGAAAATTCTGTCATCATTTACTCACCCTCAAGTAGATCCAAACCTGTATGAATGTGTTTGTTCTGAACACAAAGGAAGATATTCTGAAGAAAGTTTGTAACCAGGCTGTTTTGGGGCACCAGAACTACTCTGTTTCCCTCATTCTTCAGAATATCTTCCTTTGTGTTCAGAACAAACACATTCATACAGGTTTGGATCTACTTGAGGGAGAGTAAATGATGACAGAATTTTCATTTTTGGGTGTACTGTCCCTTTAAGACTTCTTAAGAAATACATTTAGATCACTTCCAAGAAGTTTCCAAGTGCAATTCTTGAAAAAATCCTCTGTAAGTTCTCGTTTATGTTCTAAAGAACATCTCATATTGTTTATCTGATATAATCTTTATCTGATTGAATAAATGACCGTTCTTGCTGGTAAATGCAATGAAAAATACTTCAAGGCTTGTGTTTTTGCGCTGCCTTCAGATTACTGTAATAATCATAATAAGTGCACACACTATTTTAGTCATGACCACGGTTTTGAGTAGGTACTTTCAAAGAGCCTGACTCCAGATCTGGGCGATGAAGACTCGTTTTTGTAGAGTTGTTGCTGAATTGAAGTCCACAGTGTTAGTAAATGTAGTGTTATGTTGTAGTACTTAAGTACAACAATTAATTTGAACTCAATAAATTCTTAACTTTGGGGATTTAAGACAAGTCTGAGGCTATCCGAACGATTTTAAAGAAGATTTCGTTCAAGAATTTGAGTGCAGGTGTGTTGGTCCTCCAGCAGCAGGATTGGACGCCTCTGTTAAAGGTCAAAGCGCAGGTGTTTTTTCTGATCATTTGTGTCACTGCTTTAGAGACTCTCATCTTGTATTAAACACATGCTGTAATAATGTCATGCTGCCGGTCTCTTGCAGGCTCTGGGTTATTGATGATGATCTTTGGTGGGCAGCTCCTGGCTTACAGACTCTTCAGAAGTCATTTTGTGCATCCGGCAGATCTTCAGAACTTCTGACGCGCTGTGGATCATGTACAGGGATGACTTTTCTCACTTTTGTATTTCTTTTTTTACATCATGGGTATAGTTTGAAATAGTTTTGTTATTCTTACACAATATTTTGTTGTGAAACTGTCTGCTCATGCTGATAAATAATAATTCCAGTAAACCGTGTTATTTTGGTGGCCTTTTGTGAATCCTATGGTGAAATCTCAATGGATTTAGACTCAGATGCAAATATGATTGTCAGTGCTTACATGCAGATTTACATTTGCTTCACTTACTGTATACAGCCATGTCTTATATATGTTACATTATTTGAACTGGAAGGATTTTGGGGTGTTTAAATCTGATGCACTCTGTATTATTTTGTGGATCCTCAAAGATCCTCTTGACATAGTCTTCAATTGCATGTTCGCCGACAGCTGATTAATGACCATTGCAATTGAATTTTACCTTCGATGAAGTTTTGAGGCGCAGTCCTGTAGTGTGGCTTCATTTACAACGACCATCAAATCAAGAACCTGATGATGCAATTAGAGCGATAACAAACCACTTGCTCCTTTAATACAAGACATCATCAGGATGAATGCATAGCCTTTGTAATTCAGTGTATGAATGCAGCTCATCGTCTCTGAACGTGTCACAGATTCATGATCATAAAGTCTTCTTGTGTGCCTGTTTTTAACAGTCTTGACATTATACTGACAGCTGAGTACAGTGTGACACGGTTAATAACTGGCTTTATGTTTCTACAGTCTGACTAGCAACAATCATCAAGGACTGATATAAACCATATAGCGAGAGACTATTAAAATATGTTGAGTTCCTTCAAATTTGAAAACAGGAAGTAAATCTATCTCAAATTAATTATTATTATCATAGTGTTAACTGCATTCCTCAGTCTCAACCATGAACCCTGTTACCAAAGTTATGAAGAAAAATGATCAAATAAATAATTTATGGCAAATATACGTTTATCAATAACTACAAACAAACATTTGTGTGATTGCTTCATTAAATGAAATCTGCAGCCATTAGTTGCAAGCATTATTAAATGTTTTATTTTAATGGACCTGTAATTCTTTAGTTAAATCTCAAAAACATTGCCTGAGACACAAGAATATGAGAGAATAATCATTTATTAACTGTGATGTATTTACATATCATGGCAGTAATTATGCTGATTTGAATTTAAAGAGACTCACTACAGTATCAAAGAGAAGCAAAACCAGCTCAAATACGTCACAATGCAAGAGATCTACAGGTGATGAACCCGTATGTTTCTCTCTTGATTCTGTGGTGTAATGAGACCTGGACGTGTTTGAGAAGAGGCAGTTATAGTTTGTTCTAATCCTGAACAGATGCTGTCCTGTAATCGGTTTGGATTAAGTGCATGAATTATTACAGATTCCTCAGGAACACGTTAGATCGGTCCAAAGCATTACAAACTGAACGTGTGTCCATTATCTGGTTCATTCAGTGATGCACATTAATAAACAGATCCAACACATGATCAGCTCTTTCAGATACAGGCTTTCTGATCTGCTTAACACTCTTCAGCAGCTATAAAATCACTGATTCAGTGTTGACAAATTCAGCAATTCTGTTGCTAGATTTGGCAACTTTTCAGACTACCCTAGCAACAAATGTAGCTATTTTTAAACTGTATGTATTTGGTCACTTTTAGCAACTTTTGAAAAGTGACTCAATTTAAAAAAGAAGGCATGCATATTTTCTATTGAACAAAATCTATCTATCAAAATGCAAAATGTAATTTAAAATATAGGTAAAATGCTTTTGAAAAAATAATACAGAAAATTCCTTCATGTTAACACAGTACACTAAATTTATGGGCTTTACTTAAGAGTGTAGCATTTAAATTACTACCAATACACTGCTTTAAACTATAACTGCTAATAATGTGAAATTGTTCAAAAATTAGTAACTTTTCAGAAATGCAATGTTTTAATAATAAAAAAAATGTAATAAAAATGTGTTTATAGGTCTATTACTTTTACAAATAGTTTATATTAAATGTTTATATGTGTCCCTGGAGCACAAAAGCAGTCATAAGTAACACAGGTATATTTGTAGCAATAGACAACAATACATTGTATGGGTCAAAATTATACATTTTTCTTTTATGCCAAAAATCATTAAGATATTAAGATCATGTTCCATGAAGATATTTTATAAATTTCCTACCGTAAATATATCAAAACTTAATTTTTGATTAGTAATATGCATTGCTAAGAACTTAATTTGAACAACTTTAAAGATGATTTTCTCAATATTTCAGACAAATATTGTCCTATCATAACAAACCATACATCAATGGACAGATTATTTATTCAGATTGATGTATAAATCTCAATTTAAAAAAAGTTACCCTTATGACTGGTTTTGTGGTCCAGGGTCACATATTATTATTTTTATTTTTTTTTACAAAATACAAATTGTATTCTTTCTGAGTAATTTTAGTAATTTCAATGTGTATTCTATGCAATGATGCAGTTTTGCGTCATGGTTGCATAATGCCATCACCATCCAATGATATCACAGCATCATTTAGCAACAAAACGACCTGCCTTTAGCAACTTTACCTGAAAATAAGTTGTCAACACTGGACTGACTCAACACAAACGTGACAATAAGTGCATTAGCGCAGCAGTGCGGTCTGTGTCAGGTTTTCTGGAGGCGTCCTGTGTCCGGGGATTTTCTCCAGGTGTCAAAGCTTCATCAATGATTTAATGAGTTGATGCACAGGAGGAGAGGAGCGCTCAGTGCCCCTCTGACCCGCCTGAGGTTATGGTGACCAAACTCGTGTGTTACCTGCAGCTCTGGTAAGTGCTCCGGCTCTGCTCTTCTCTGTGAGGTCCTCTAGATCATGAGATGGTCCTACAGTGGCTCCAAAGAGACATTTGGATATTTGAGCCATGCTTAAAAACCAGAGCATTAGATGAAGTGTCTCTGTGCGAGTGAACGCTGAAGTGTCTCTGTGCGAGTGAACGCTGAAGTGTCTCTGTGCGAGTGAACGCTGAAGTGTCTCTGTGCGAGTGAACGCTGCAGTGTCTCTGTGCGAGTGAACGCTGCAGTGTCTCTGTGCGAGTGAACGCTGCAGTGTCTCTGTGAGAGTGAACGCTGAAGTGTCTCTGTGCGAGTGAACGCTGAAGTGTCTCTGTGAGAGTGAACGCTGAAGTGTCTCTGTGCGAGTGAACGCTGAAGTGTCTCTGTGCGAGTGAACGCTGAAGTGTCTCTGTGCGAGTGAACGCTGAAGTGTCTCTGTGCGAGTGAACGCTGAAGTGTCTCTGTGCGAGTGAACGCTGCAGTGTCTCTGTGCGAGTGAACGCTGAAGTGTCTGTGTGAGTGAACGCTGAAGTGTCTCTGTGCGAGTGAACGCTGAAGTGTCTCTGTGCGAGTGAACGCTGAAGTGTCTCTGTGCGAGTGAACGCTGCAGTGTCTGTGCGAGTGAACGCTGAAGTGTCTCTGTGCGAGTGAACGCTGAAGTGTCTCTGTGCGAGTGAACGCTGAAGTGTCTCTGTGCGAGTGAACGCTGAAGTGTCTCTGTGCGAGTGAACGCTGAAGTGTCTCTGTGCGAGTGAACGCTGAAGTGTCTCTGTGCGAGTGAACGCTGCAGTGTCTCTGTGCGAGTGAACGCTGAAGTGTCTCTGTGCGAGTGAACGCTGAAGTGTCTCTGTGCGAGTGAACGCTGAAGTGTCTCTGTGCGAGTGAACGCTGAAGTGTCTTTGCGAGTGAACGCTGAAGTGTCTCTGTGCGAGTGAACGCTGAAGTGTCTCTGTGCGAGTGAACGCTGAAGTGTCTCTGTGCGAGTGAACGCTGAAGTGTCTCTGTGCGAGTGAACGCTGAAGTGTCTCTGTGCGAGTGAACGCTGAAGTGTCTCTGTGCGAGTGAACGCTGAAGTGTCTCTGTGCGAGTGAACGCTGCAGTGTCTCTGTGCGAGTGAACGCTGAAGTGTCTGTGCGAGTGAACGCTGAAGTGTCTCTGTGCGAGTGAACGCTGAAGTGTCTCTGTGCGAGTGAACGCTGCAGTGTCTCTGTGCGAGTGAACGCTGAAGTGTCTCTGTGCGAGTGAACGCTGAAGTGTCTCTGTGTGAGTGAACGCTGCAGTGTCTGTGCGAGTGAACGCTGAAGTGTCTCTGTGCGAGTGAACGCTGAAGTGTCTCTGTGCGAGTGAACGCTGAAGTGTCTCTGTGCGAGTGAACGCTGAAGTGTCTCTGTGCGAGTGAACGCTGAAGTGTCTCTGTGCGAGTGAACGCTGCAGTGTCTCTGTGCGAGTGAACGCTGCAGTGTCTCTGTGCGAGTGAACGCTGAAGTGTCTCTGTGCGAGTGAACGCTGAAGTGTCTCTGTGCGAGTGAACGCTGAAGTGTCTCTGTGCGAGTGTCTCTGTGCGAGTGAACGCTGCAGTGTCTCTGTGAGAGTGAACGCTGAAGTGTCTCTGTGCGAGTGAACGCTGAAGTGTCTGTGTGAGTGAACGCTGAAGTGTCTCTGTGCGAGTGAACGCTGAAGTGTCTCTGTGCGAGTGAACGCTGAAGTGTCTCTGTGCGAGTGAACGCTGAAGTGTCTCTGTGCGAGTGAACGCTGAAGTGTCTCTGTGCGAGTGAACGCTGAAGTGTCTGTGCGAGTGAACGCTGAAGTGTCTCTGTGCGAGTGAACGCTGAAGTGTCTCTGTGTGAGTGAACGCTGAAGTGTCTCTGTGCGAGTGAACGCTGAAGTGTCTCTGTGCGAGTGAACGCTGAAGTGTCTCTGTGCGAGTGAACGCTGAAGTGTCTCTGTGCGAGTGAGCGCTGAAGTGTCTCTGTGCGAGTGAACGCTGAAGTGTCTCTGTGCGAGTGAGCGCTGAAGTGTCTCTGTGCGAGTGAACGCTGAAGTGTCTCTGTGCGAGTGAACGCTGAAGTGTCTCTGTGCGAGTGAACGCTGAAGTGTCTCTGTGCGAGTGAACGCTGAAGTGTCTCTGTGCGAGTGAACGCTGAAGTGTCTCTGTGCGAGTGAACGCTGAAGTGTCTCTGTGCGAGTGAACGCTGAAGTGTCTCTGTGCGAGTGAACGCTGAAGTGTCTGTGTGAGTGAACGCTGCAGGATCTTTACTCTTCACTTTTCTTCATTATGTCTGAAGTCTGAGTGTGTTTGAATCTGCTGGGGATTTTTAATAGATGCATGAAGTGTGAAGTTTGACGTAGTAGTAGTTAAAGTCTAGTAACCATGTTTTTTTTTGCATATTGATTAGCTTTTGTATAACCACAGTTTTACTACAAATACCATGGTTAAACTATGGTTAATGTGTGGTTACCATGGTTTAACCATAGTAACCATGTTTGTTTTGGTTTAATTTGTAGTAAAACGATGGTTAATGTTCGTAAGACTTTAACATCTGTTGTTTTCAGCAGTGTTTCGATTGTAAAGGGTGTTTGTGCATCTTTCCCATCATCAGTGACACTTGTTTTGGTATTTTGTTGCATATTGCAAAGACATTCAGACCCATTTAAATGTGACTGATACGTAAATTATCTAAATATTACCGAATCCTTCTTTTTCTTTACAGTGGTCGTACAGTTTTAAAAATAACATCTTCTCTGACTAAAATTGTTGAAATAATTACAAACGTTAATGTATTTGACGATGCAAATGGAAATGTGACGTGATAAGTTCACGATGGTATTTTTGTAGATAAAGTGAACAGCACTTCAAGGACCAAATAGTTGCTTATTAGCACGCCTATTACTATTAGCTGTTTATTAGTACTAGTTTAGTTTATTAGTGTTTATTATAAAGCACATATCAATGTCTTATTCTGCATGATCATATTTTAGATCTCTTAATCCACCCCATACCTAAACTTAACAACTACCTTACTAACGATTAAGCAGCTAATTAGGAGTTTACTAAGGTGTTCCCTAATCTAAAGTGTTATAAATGTCACACAAATCTGAAAAACAGCAGCCGGTAAAGTGCTCACTGAAAACACAAGATCACAGCATGTGTTGAGCGGCTCGGACAGAAGCAGGCCGTGACACCTCTGCTATGAACAGATAATATTTCAGTCTATTCTTCATCTGGCCTGTATCTGTTTCACTCTGAGAAATGAGAAGAGCAGAAAGAGAAGTTTGAGCAGCACTGTCCTGTGTTTCTGCTGAACTGAACTGCAGACTCGTATGAGATGTGCTGGATCTAGATGCACCTTCACTCTTTTGTGATGTTGTGTAACTGGTTGTTAGTGTCTGTATCAGAGAAACACTGGACCAGTTTACACAAGAAGGGTTGTTTTTCCACAAACGGTGCAATAATCAAGAAATCGTCTGATTGATATTTAATACATTATAGAAAAATATATACATGTTTAATTAACAGTGCATTTACCAGAAATGCATTATCTAGCTGAGTTACCAAACTGATCATGCGACCCTGTCACAACATAATAACCCCCCTATTAAATACATGGAGTGTTCCATAAAGTTGTGACACACAGGAACTCGTTTGGAGTGCTTCTGCATTCATAAGAGCCTATTGTTTGTTCATACGAGTGCATTCACTCATGTTAACAGATACAAGGTCACTTAACCACAACTTTTAAACATGTATTAGTAAATAAACATGAACTAAGTCTGATAAATGCTTTTGTTCATTGTTCAGCTCAAGTAGTTAACTGATGAAACTTTATTGTAGATTAATACATTTAAGGGTTTTACTTGAAAATAGTCAAATCAAACAAATGAGAGTGAGAAGTGAATCAGTCCAAACAGAGGGGCAGGGCAGACAACAATACGGGCAGGAGAGATGACCACTGAGCCTGTCTGAGGTGACAGCGGACTCGAGCACGGAGGCGGAGGCTCCAGAGGAAGGGCTAGGCAGGAAGACAGGGACCCCGTAGCTTGAAGTGAATCTCAGAAGTCACACCAGTCTAGACGCCAGGTAGAGACTCTCAGATCCAGAGACTTGACTCGTGAGAGTGGAGAGCTGCTTCCAGGTAGTAGGGGTCAGAGGCCAGGGAATCTGGGTAAAGGGCAAAACACGATAACAAACAAGACAACACAAAGACACAAGACAGACAAAAGTAGACAAAGAGAGAACAAAAGCAAAAACAATAAATAAACCAAAACTGGCTAAAGTAAATAATCAAAGAGCAAAAACAAAAAGCCAAGATCCAAAAAGGACTGGAACTGCAAAAACAAGGGTAAGAGTAAATCTAAATCAAAAGAGAAAACAAAACTAGATAGAATAAAAAAACAAGAACTAGGCAGAACTAGAGAACGAGGATATAAAAACTATAAGAGATCAAAAATAACTAGCGCAAGATCAAAGGATAACTTTAGGACCAAGAAACAGGTAAACACCAAAACAAACCAGCAAAGACACAAGGGAAAGGAACACAATATAAAGCAGCAGAGCACATGAGGATCAGACTAAACAAGGAGGCGTGACCAGGGGAAACAAGGAGGTGGGGCAAGAGGAGCACATGACAAGCACAAACAGAGACAGAACCATGTGCTTAGACACAAAACAAACAAAGAAACATTGAACAACAACAAGACAGTCAGGGCAGGGTCTACACACCAAGTAAATGTTAAATAAAACATACTCCTTCATCTATTTTTGGAGAGTTTCCAGCTCTATTTTGCACCCTCTTTTTGGAAAGTCGCTATAGACCTCAGTCAGGGTAACGCTATTTTTAATTTTAATTTTAATAATTTAAACGAGGCTGTGAGGGACTGAAGTACAGTGCCTTCAATGGATTGTACCAGAAAGCTGTTTCATAGCCATTTCGTTTAAACAATGCATTGTTTAACGAAATACTGACGAAACAGCTTTCTGACAAAAACGTTTAGACAAAAACTCTATAAAACATTTGATTTGAATCGTGAAACGTTCAGAATCTAGGATCCTTATACGGTGAACGTGATTTATTCACCAAGTACAAAATGTTTCTGGATCAACATCCCAATCAACCAATCAGAACTGAGGGATACATTTACAGTACATGTGTGTTTTACGCTTACAACAAGCATTAGGTGCTTCTGCACCCTTGTTATTCAGCTATCATTTCCCTCTGATTTTTGGGATAAATTATGGGTATACACTCTAAAAAAAACGGTGCTATATAGCACTAAAAGTGGTTTTTGGCTCGTAATCATAGGGGAACCACTTTTGGTGCTATATAGCACCATATCTTTAAAGGTCCTATACAGCACCTTTGTCAAATGGTGCTATGTAGAACCATAAGAGGTGCCATATTGCATTGTATTTCTTCAACAAAAATGGTACTAAACAGCACCAACAGTGGCTCGTAAAGAACCTTTAAAGGAGCTTAACAGGTTCTTTGTACAGCAGTGGTGCTATATAGCACCTTAATCACCCCAAAGAACCACTGAAGAACCACTGAAGAACCATACAGGAGCTTAACAGGTTCTGTATATGGTAGCGGTGCTATATAGCCCCGCAGTCATGCCAAAGAACCGGTGAAGAACCACTGAAGAACCACTGAAGAACCGCTGAAGAACCATACAGAAGAATATGGTAGCCGCTCATGAAGAACTGAAGAACTGAAGAACCACTAAGAACAGGAGCTTAACAGATTCTGTATATGGTAGCGGTGCTATATAGCCCCGCAGTCCCAAAGAACTACAGGAGCTGAAGAACCACTGAAGAACCATACAGGAGCCCCGCAGTCATTCTGTATATGAACCTGAAGAACTGAAGAACCGGTGAAGAACCACTGAAGAACCATAAGAACCGCTGAAGGAACCATACAGCTTAACAGATTCTGTATATGGTAGTGGTGCTATATAGCCCCGCAGTCCCAAAGAACTGCTGAAGAACCACTGAAGAACCGCAGTCATGCCAAAGAACTGCTGAAGAACCGAAGAACTGAAGAACCGCTGAAGAACCATACAGGAGCTTAACAGATTCTGTATATGGTAGTGGTGCTATATAGCCCCGCAGTCGTGCCAAAGAACCGGTGAAGAACCGCTGAAGAACTACTGAAGCACCAAGATTTGGTTCTATACAGCACCAAAAGTGGTTCCCCTATGATTACGAGCCAAAGAACCACATTTTTTAGAGTGATAGGGTTAGGTTTAGTGGTAGGGAGAGGGTTAGGTCTATATTTTTGGACACTTGGCAAAATCACGGTGACCTCCTTATGCAGTTTGTGCCGTTGTAAGCCATCACAGCCTTGTTTTCATCCACATTAAAGTCAATATGTCTAACCTGGCTAAAGTAGTGATGCTAGTAATGCTGTCATAAGTTGTGTGACCCTGCAGCTGTTTCTCAAGATCTCACAGCACCGAATAGAGCTGAGGTTTCTGTGCAGATAATGTTGATGGTGAGGATGATGATGCTACAGTGTCTCCTCTAAATCTGAACGTGCTTGTCTGCACTCATCTGCGTCACGATATGTGCTGCCACAAAAATATTGAAGCCTGTTAAGAACGATAAAGACTCATTATAATGCTGCTCTCTAAAACTGACCATGCTGTGCCATCTGACTGATGGTCGTATTGCTGAATAACACATAGAAGAAGCTGAAGCTGCTGTAAACTCAGGATGTGTTTGTTCTTTGTGTGAAGTCACATGGTCAAACAAAGACTCGTCTGAACACTAGAGGGCAGTATCACAGCTGCAGATCTGACCCAGATCACATGTGTCTTTCTTCTGTTTAAATCTACCCAGAATTGATAGATTGATTGCTCTGTGTTTGTGTTGCCCAAGATGTCAACTTCTGGCCTAAACGATGCCAAACCCTTGAGCCTAAGTACTGTATTGAACTTTAGTCCACAGTCCCAGCATGCTTCAGACATGAATGATTTCTCTATTCATGTGTCTTGTTGAGGAGGGCTGTGGAAAGCAGCCAAATATTGTCCTATCATAACAAACCATACATCAATGGAAAGATTATTTATTCAGCTTTCAGATGATGTATAAATCTCAATGTTGAAAAATTGACCCTTAAGACTGGTTTTGTGCTCCAGGGTCACGTATAGCTATAGTATGTATAACTTCTCACATGCATGTACTTTAAGGATCACATCAAATGCAGCACCTACTCTGACTGTGTGTGATTTTAGACAAAGCAGCTCTTTTGACTTGAACCAGTTACTAACCAGCAGCAACACATACAGTAGCTCTAGCATCCATCAACATGTGAAAAACACTCAGGAATCACATCACAACACCCTAAAAACCACCCTATCTTCACTTCAACACTCTTTAACTGGTCTTTCTGTTGCACAGTTCAACTGATGCTTAATTAGTATCTATTTTATTTGCATGACTGTCTTTGTCTTCATAACTACTCTTTAAAACCATTATTTATGTTTCAAAATAGCTATTAACTTTGAAACATACAACACAATGAAACCTATATGAGACAATACAGAGTCCATGTGTTGTGTTTTTGTACGTTAGAGTCGTGAATGTGTCTGATAACACAACACTGACAGCTTTTATTCACTGTCTGATCTGGAGCACATGAAAACATATAGAGACAGACGAGCTGTGATGGTAATGGAAACATGCAGGCGTGTTTGATTGTGTTCTGAAGAGTGTTAAGGAACTAAAGTAAATAAATAATGGTTTCCAGTGTACCTGTGTGGTCAGCGTTCAGCTGAACGTCATATTTCCTTCCCTTCACTCTCGGCTCGGCCTAAAAACAGCCACCAGCCTCAAGTTTTAAAGTTTTCAGTGTTGAGTCACGTTATGCATGTGTGTTAATTAACCACATCTTCTGATACACTTGCAGCAGTGCTTTTGTTGAATGCTGCTGACTTTATTGTGTACATCTGTACAAGAAGAATATTTCTGACTGGAAAATCTCTCTGAGATCCATTTACACAACCATTCATGCCAGGCAGAGATAGAGCTTGCCTTATTTTCTGTTTCATCTCATTTATAATTATGAAACAACTGTACTGAAATTCAGCCTCATTGAATATTGCTTTATTTCAAAGTTATTTTTCACATCGACCTGACTGTTAGACTTGAGGTGCCATAATTAATGAATGGAACCAAGGTCGTTAAATTAATACACATCAATAAGTATCTGAGATACAAGCTGAGGTAAATCTCTGGGGATTCATGTGCAACAGTGTCAAAATATGATTTAATCTCTGAGGGGCTGACTGAAGTTTACTAAAGTCAAATTCAAAAACATTATAGATTTTATTTTTTTTAATATTTTTTTTTAGAGCAGCACAACCTGTTAAATTTTACTTTACCCCCCCCCCGCGTCATTCTCTCAATTAAATTCTGTTTCGCTAAAGACGTATCTAATGTATATTAATTACGTTACGCATGTTGCCTAGTAACCGCTCTGGACTGCCACGTAAAGTTATTAATATCAAAGACTATAGAATACAAAAATAAAAATTATGTAGAGACTTTGTTAATATTCATGAATCAAGCCTGCTCATTTAATAGCGTTTTCATTTCAGCCAATCAGCAAAGCTTGTTCGGTTAGCGTGACTTAACGTCATTAATATTCATTAGCCGACTCTTCCCCGCACTAGGATTGGTCATCACGTCGCCGCGGGGGCGGAGCTGTAAGGCTCTGGTTATTCATGTTGTTAGGGGAGAGTCGAGCGGGAGTTCGTCCGAAGTTAACTTACACCGAAACTTTTATAATAATGCTGCGCTAAAGATGAGTCGACAGCAGGACGAGCAGGGCGTCGTGTTAACCGCCTACACCAGCAACAGCGAAGCCTTACCGGCTATCAGCTCTAAAGAGCAAACGGAGTTTCCAGGAGCGAGGTGAGGACTCGTATCAACGCATGTATTTATTACTAAGGGCAGTGCGCACTATTTATGGCAACCGTATCCTAGGGCTGTGTCTCGAAACCTAGTAAGCTGCCTATCTAGACCGCTTAGGTTTGAGCCACAGCTGTAGTGTTTGTGTTTACTCTGCATGGGGTTCATCAGGTGGACAGATGCTGGTGATCAGTTGGTAACCTGATACTGTTTTTAGGCTGTTCTAGACGTAGTGATGGTTGAAATATGTCTATATGACCGATATATCGGCCAGTTAAGTTACTTGGCTTTATTGAGACTATTCATTTGAGGCTAATTAAACCTACAACCCTTCAGGTCTCAGTCCAGCAGATCTTTAACCAACAAACTAAACCACCAGATTTGTGTACTACACAATATGGCTTTGTCAGTGGCTGATGTGATGCACTACACTGGAAAAATAGGCTTATCTTAATATTTTGTTGTCTTGTTTCTAGTCAAATTATCAAAAAATAATAATAATCTTAAATTAAGATGCATTTACTAGATAAGCAAAATGACATAAGACATTTAGTCCTGTTTCCAGAGGTAATAAAATAAAATAAAAAACTAAATTAAGTGCATTTTGCTTCCAAGTTAAATGATCTGCCAGTGAGGTACGTAAATATTCTTATAACACTGGCAGATAATTTTACTTCTCTTAAGAAAAATGCACTCTGGAAACAAGATTAAATATCTTATGTCATTTTGCTTATCTAGTAAATGCATCTTAATTTAAGATATTTTGACTAGAAACAAGACAAAGTAAAATAAGCCTCGTTTTGCAGTGTACAACTGAATTACAGTGATACGATTTATGTTTTATTCCTGAAATTAATGTGGTTGAGAAACAACAATGAAAGTTTTGCTTTCAGTTTTCCCAAATCCCTGTTCTAGATCGAGCTTTCTATTACCAGCACTTCTTGTGTTTAATGCCTCTTTATGATGAATCGTGGTGTTGTTCCTCATTTGTTAATCACTTTAAATGAACGTCTGCTTAAATGTATAAATGTAAATGAAATGCACCAAAATATTAAATTAAAATCCAATCCAAATATTTGAAAAAAAGGCTTTAAGTTGACAAGGCTGTCGGTGGATAATCTGCCAACATGGCCAGTGAACAGATGTGAATATCTCAAATCTACAGAAAGTGTTTTCAATGGATTATGTTTATTTTTTTATTAGTGTGAATACAGGCACAACAGGACACTTAAGCTTAACCCTTGTGCAACCTTTTGGACATTTTTGTCCATTTTAGTTTTATTTTTTTTTGATAGCTTTGCCTGTGTTTATGCTAACTGCATACATTTTGACCCAGGTGTGTATTTGTATTGGAATTTTAATATTCCTCCCTCATTTCCTTTAATAAATTTATTTTGCAGTAGGCACAAAAAATAGATCCACTCAGCTCCTTTTGGACAAAAATGTCTCCATTGAAACCCATTAAAACAGCTATTATTAATCGCAGTGCCGTTTAACTGTAAAATGACGCAATTTTTGTTAATAGGCTTTCATTCTGTTGGCAAGGCTTCAAAATTAAATTTTTTACTATTTTTTACCAGTGTAAAAAATCATGGTCAATGACCAGTGTCCTCATTTGTAAGTCGCTTTGGATAAAAGCATCTGCTAAATGACTAAATAAATAAATCAATACAAGTTAAGTGCTATTAAGATGCCTGTTTTAGTACAAAACCAAAATATCCTGGACTTGAGCTAGTGTTCATTAACTCAAACTCACCCTGTGAAAATGTTCGTGATTTATGAGCAGGGAACAAACTGTAAAAATGCTCTGGTTAAAGACTTCTAATTGGTTAATGGTAAATGCACTTATAATATATGGTCAAAAACTCTGATTAATAAATGGGACATTTCATGTAATTTTACAGTAAACTGGAAAAAAACATAAATTGACATTCCCAGAATTCCCTGTGTGACACTTGAATGGTTTTTCATTTCAATTATTATGTTCCTCCCTAGTTTTTTTCTTATCTATTATGTACATTAGGGGTTTATGTTACATTTTATGTTGTTAAAGTAATGTTTATTGCAATATTTTACTGTCATGCATGTTTTACTTTACTTTAAAGTTGGTCTTAAATGTTGAGAAAACAAAATGTATGTGGTTATCAAACTCTAGAAACTCTTTGGTTCTGTTGTTCTCCGAACTCTGCAACTGATTGCATTCAGAGTATAAGTACCTGGCAGAGATGGAAACTCGAGTCTGCGACTTGGACTCGAGTCACACTTAAGTCGCATAAATAAAGACTTGGGACTTGACTTGGACTCGTGAACAGCTGACTCGAGACTTGACTTGGACTCGTGAACAGCTGACTCGAGACTTGACTTGGACTCGTGACTCGTGAGACTCGTATAAAACGCAAGTCATTTGGTATAGGAGTTTATATGAATGTATCTCTGAGGGAAACTGGCTGTCTTGAGAAAAGTTTAGATGGTATTTTCTTTTCATCTTGCCTCCGTATAATGCATATTAAAGTAGTGTTCATAACCGCAGCTCTGCTTTGTTTACAGCGGAAACCAAGGAAACGTTAATTGATGTTGAAGCGCCACCCGCTGGCAGAGAGTGAATCTGCATTAATTCAGCCTGTCTTCTCTGTCTGCTGGTTTGTTTCGTACAGATGTTTTATGTAGAATAGTTTCACAAAACTAAAGTCAGACCATTTTGTTTTTGCTTCAAAATTCTAAATTATACAATCCAGTTTAGATTAGAAACTGCTCATGCTGGATGTATGGATTGAGTTGTGTTTCAAATACAGTGGTTGCCTCTCATTTTAAATTGAAAAAGAGCACAGACAAAGCCTTAGTTTGTTTATATGAGATTTATTTCATTTGTGTAATTCATTTGATTAATTGGGGTTTGTTTTAAAATTTAGTTTTGTTGTTTGACATATTTCAATTTTACAAAGAAATGTGCTGAATTTTATCTGACAATTAATACATGGACACCTTTTCATTTCTTAAATTTTGTTAAAGTTTTTTTTGTTGAGAAAATCATATCGTGAAATCAGTATTTCAAAACTGATTTAGCCTCAATAACAAGCTGAAAGGGCTGTTGCTAATAAATAGAACAAAGACTTGAGACTTGACTTGGACTCCGCTTTAAAGACTTGAGACTTGACTTAGACTTGACCTCAGAGACTTGACTTAGACTTGACCTCAGAGACTTGAGACGTGACTTAGACTTGACCTCAGAGACTTGAGACGTGACTTAGACTTGACCTCAAGACTTGAGACTTGACTTAGACTTGACCTCAGAGACTTGAGACTTGACTTAGACTTGACCTCAAAACTTGAGACTTGACTTAGGCTTGACCTCAGAGACTTGAGACTTGACTTAGACTTGACCTCAAAACTTGAGACTTGACTTAGGCTTGACCTCAGAGACTTGAGACTTGACTTAGACTTGACCTCAGAGACTTGAGACTTGACTTAGACTTGACCTCAGAGACTTGAGACTTGACTTAGACTTGACCTCAGAGACTTGAGACGTGACTTAGGCTTGACCTCAGAGACTTGAGACTTGACTTAGGCTTGACCTCAAAACTTGAGACTTGACTTAGGCTTGACCTCAGAGACTTGAGACTTGACTTAGACTTGACCTCAGAGACTTGAGACTTGACTTAGACTTGACCTCAGAGACTTGAGACTTGACTTAGACTTGACCTCAAAACTTGAGACTTGACTTAGGCTTGACCTCAGAGACTTGAGACTTGACTTAGGCTTGACCTCAAAACTTGAGACTTGACTTAGGCTTGACCTCAGAGACTTGAGACTTGACTTAGACTTGACCTCAAAACTTGAGACTTGACTTAGGCTTGACCTCAGAGACTTGAGACTTGACTTAGACTTGACCTCAGAGACTTGAGACTTGACTTAGACTTGACCTCAGAGACTTGAGACGTGACTTAGACTTGACCTCAGAGACTTGAGACGTGACTTAGACTTGACCTCAAGACTTGGGACTTGACTTAGGCTTGACCTCAGAGACTTGAGACTTGACTTAGACTTGACCTCAGAGACTTGAGACTTGACTTAGACTTGACCTCAAAGACTTGAGACATGACTTGGACTCCGCTTTAAATACTTGAGACTTGACTTAGACTTGACCTCAGAGACTTGAGACTTGACTTAGACTTGACCTCAGAGACTTGAGACTTGACTTAGACTTGACCTCAAAGACTTGAGACATGACTTGGACTCCACTTTAAAGACTTGAGACTTGACTTAGACTTGACCTCAGAGACTTGAGACTTGACTTAGGCTTGACCTCAGAGACTTGAGACTTGAGACTTGACTTAGACTTGACCTCAGAGACTTGAGACTTGACTTAGACTTGACCTCAAAGACTTGAGACATGACTTAGACTTGACCTCAAAGACTTGAGACATGACTTAGACTTGACCTCAGAGACTTGAGACATGACTTGGACTTGACCTCAGAGACTTGAGACTTGACTTAGACTTGACCTCAGAGACTTGAGACTTAACTTAGACTTGACCTCAGAGACTTGTGAACATGTCTGGTACCTGGGCGTCATAATTGATGACACACTACGTTTTAATTCATATATTAATTAGTTGCGATTAAAGTTGAAGAAGCGGCTAGGATTTTATTTCAGAAATAATCTTGCTTTTCATTGAATGCAAGGAAGAAGCTTGTGTCTGGAACTTTTTTACCGATTCTTGACTACGGGGATGTGGTGTATCAGCATGCCTCCTCTTATCTTCTTGCCTCTTTGGAAGCTGTGTATCATGGTGCTTTAAGATTTATTATGGATTGTAAATTTTCTACACATCATTGTATACTATATAATAGAGTTGCCTGGTCTTCACTTGCTGTTCGAAGGAAAATACATTGGTATTTATTGATTTACAAAGCTATTCTGGGTTTTTTGCCATCCTATCTCTGTTGTTTGTTTCACCAAAAAGTAGTTGTTAACTATTCATTGCGTTCCCAGTCTTTTTATAATCTTCATGTACCTTCAGCACAAACTAATTTAGGTAAAACTGCATTTGAATATGCTGCACCGTCAAACACGAACTGAAACTGCGGCTAAATCAGTTGGTGTCTCTTAGTAAATTTAAAACAGAAAATGATTTAATGATTTGCAAATGCTTCTAATGCTGTAATATTTTATTGTTGTGATGTACTGTTGTTTGTCGTATGTGTATTTGTATAACTGGGACACCTATCTTGGCAGGACACTCCTGGAAAAGAGATTTTTAATCTCAGTGAGGTTCTCTCCTGGTTAAATAAAGGCAATAAAAAATACTATGATGGCGTTTGGTGTTTGTGTGAAAGACACCTTCTAGTATTTACTCCCCAGTTTGTGGAAAAGCTACTTGAGATGAGTTTTGATTCATCACATCGCTCTCTCATTACCATCTGTGTTTTGTCAGTTATTGAACTATATATATTTTTACTGTAAATTTAAATACAATCCATAAAACTTTGGATTTTACGGTAAAGTTCTGGCGGACACAGCGGCTGATTTTGCGGCCATTTGCATCATGTTTGAACAGCTTTGATGACAATTGATGCATCACTGAAAGCCCCACGTCGCTCGGTCGGTGACTAGTTTTAACACAAACTGTCTGAAGAGACGAGGGCTTCCTCGTGTGTCTGTGCAGCGGATGCAGACAGCAGCGTGTCGCTCGTGAAGCGGGATGCTGGCTGTTATTTGTGTCCTCAGATGGAGCGCAGATGTCTTCCTCGTTCAGCAGAAGTCCCTCGTGGATCCGGCCGGAGGCCTGAGGACAAGGTTTCTGAGTGTGTGTGTGTGTGTCTTTGTTGAAGTGTTTGTGGGTCTGCTCTGCCAACTGGCCTGCTTGCTCAAGCATCTGTGTTTTGCTGGTTGTTTGCAGACAGAGCGGTCGTTTAGATTCAGCATGGAAGAAGCATGTTTAAACAAGACACTTCTATATTTGGATCTAACTCTGGACTTTTTGGGTGAATCCCACAAAGAATTGTCTATAGCCATGTTTCCATCACCCTGTTTTTATGCACATTTTTAAGTATGGCATTAGAAACGAGTGATGGAAACACCAGATCTTGGGACAAAAAATCCCTTAATTCACAAAAAATATTTGCGCTCGCTTGAAGTGGTTTTTAAATTGTGTGAAAAAGGGTAAATGTGAATAATGGAAGATGGAAACGCATTTGCTGAATAAATTCCTCCATGCACGTCAAAAAAGGCATGTGACTTTGTGCAATAGGACGGCCAAACCTGACTAACTAGGGAACCGATTGCATTGCACAGCATCTGAAATGTTGTTATGGTCATTCTGAAATCCCCGAGAAAAACTGTTATCAAAGTATTTCTGTATAATTGTATTCCCAAACAGCAACGTCCCTCTCCAAAAGCAATGACTGCATTTATTGTTTCGTCTGCTCGCTCTGAGACGCAAGTTATTTATTATATATAAAAAAATATTATATTCAATGGCTTCTCCTACTTTTCTTAGTGATATTTAGTGCCAGTTTATCAGGAAGTGATGATTTTGTTCTCTTTGACTCGTTGGATGGAAAGAACGGTGCTTATTCGCAAATGTTTTATGCGATAATCCAATTTTGCATATAAGTTAAATTTGCAACTTTGGATGGAAACCCAGCTTATGTCATAGTTCATCCCAAAATCAAAGGAAAACTGATATTTTCCTATTTAAAATGTTGTGTGTGTGTGCATTGCTATCATGACAGTTTCCCCATGGATGATGTTCGTTGCTGTAATGCAGCCTCAGTGATATTGAGCATTGCTGGGTAGTTGTCAGAAAGTCCTCTGACGTCTCTCTTCCAGTGCGTCTGTGGGTTTCTCAGTGCAGTAACCCAGAAATCCCTTTTATTTCCTGTGTTACGCAGCAGAAATGCTGCAGCTAGGCTGTTGACTGGCACAAGGAAGTGGTCCAGCATCTCTCCAGCGCTGCACTGGCTTCCTGTTGATTTTAGAACCCAATATAAAGTTTTGATAATGGTTTTTAAAGGATTGCATGGCCTTGCTCCATTAGATCTTGTGACTCATTAGTAGGGTTGCAAAGGGGTGGAAAATTTCCGGTAAATTTCTGGAAACTTTCCAAAAATCCCGGTAAATTTTCCAAAATTCCCGGTAAGTTTCCAAAATTTCTGGAAAGTTTCCGAAATTTACTGGAAATTTTCCAACTTTTTGCAACCCTACTCATTAGACTGTTTTAAATCAATGTTGTAATCACACCTTTACTCTGTGGCATACAGTTGCCCCTAGCTGTTGGGACATTGTTCAGTGATGAGTTGTGTCTTGTGTCTGTTTTGATACATTTTTTTAATATGTAAAGCACTTTGGTCAACTGGTGTTGTTTTTAAATGTGCTATATAAATAAATGATGATTTGATTGATTTGAGAAACACTCAGTATGAAATCATGAAAGGCATGCCTGTCGTTGCAGCACTGCTCTCACAGACACAGCGTGTGTCAAACAGGCCCTAATAATGATGTTTGCCTCGGCACGCAACATTAATAAGAGTTTTTTGCATTATGGCAATGAGAATTGGAGGGAGTGTACTTAACAGTCTTGTGAAGTAGGCATCTGTTTCTTTATGCAAAATATGATGACATGAGATTTTGTTTTTGGAGTGATATATAACCCTGTCTGTTTTTGTGAGATTCACTCTTACATAATGAACTAAATAACAAAATGAAGCCCAGTGGATGAGAACTGCCAGACAGTAGTTCCCTGAGAAAATCACACAGTTTTCTCTGTTGTGCAGAACTTTGTTTGCCAAAAAATAGTAAGGATTTGTGAAATTTTCACTTGATTACATTGTGAAAGATGAATACATTTTTTAATGTTTTAGGCATTTATTTAATTACCCTGGTAAGAAATTTCAATTTAATTATAGACCCAGAAAAACTCAAACAAACAACACAGAATTTCTGAAATAAATAAAACATTTCACATGACCCTATTATTGCAAAAATTTTAATAAATTATTATTAAAGTTCAAATTTTATTAATTTAATTGATTAGACAGGTAATTAAACTATTAAACTGAATCCAGTAAAATTAAAACAGAAATTATTAAGGAAAAAAAGGAAATTGTGATTTCATAGGGTCTATTTTAAGAATACATTTTTATGTTTTTAAGTGTTTATGCATATCAATATTTAGACATGCTAAAATACAGAATATACAGAACAATAAAACATATGCTGAGAAAAAAAGAAAACATTTCATAGGGTCCTAAACATGTAATTTTTGTTAAACGTTTAATAAGTTGATGTGAACTTGTATAAGTTTTATGATATGAATTAATTAGACATGCTTTTTGATTAATACAATTAATAAATAACAAAAATATACCATTTGGATTTTCGTCAGTGTATACTCCTAGAAAACAATGTGTTTTGATTTTAGGACACTCTGAGTCATTCATTGTGAGGCATCACTACAGTATCAGGTCATTCTGGGGTCATTGTCTCTTCGTGCAGATGTAGTTCATGAGATCTGTAAGGTAAACTGTCCCATGACACTGTGTGATGAGGACTGTGTGTGTTGATGGTTTAACGTGTGCTGACCTGGTAAACATCATTAGACTCTCCGTCCTGTGTGGCTGTACGGTTGCATAATGAATATTTCATTCAGCGTGCGCTGTATGCTTTGTGCTCATTGTGAGTGATGATGATGCCTCTGGACGTTCAGCAGGGTCAGAACCCAATCAAAACTTGACTATCAAGACATCTCTAGTAACACATACAACACTGTGGATAACTGTACAAAATCAACAAGCGTTATCGTAGCCAGGCCTTTATCTCTTTTCCATTGACACAGCACACAGCTCTTGTGCACCTCCATGTCTGGTTTGGAAAGATCACCTGAACGTAATAAAAGCTGGGATTACGTGTGGTATGTGGATGCTCGTATCATGTAAATTAGAATATCTCATAAAAATGCTGCATGTGCATCAATTCCGTCATTGAGATTCGGCTTTAGGGTGCTTTCACTCCTGCCTCATTTAGTTCGGTTGAATCTAGAGTCGGTTGTCCCTCTTGGTGCGGTTCGTTTGGGCAGGTGAGAATGCAGCAATCGCACCAAAAGTGGACCAAACAAGCGTACAGAGACCTCCCTGAAGAGGTGGTCTCGGCTCGATTGCAATCGGACTCTGGAGCGGTTCTCTCATGGTGAGAAAGCAATCCAACCCAACGAACCAAGCGGTATCATAATTCATAACGGGAAATATGTTATATAAAAAGCAGCAGTCAGTGTCTTTTGTGAATGCGAGTGAGAATTTGTGAGAAACTGATTTTGAGAATATTTGTTATTGCAGTTGAAAAACAAAGAGCACCGACCTCTTCATATTAAAACGTTATGTAATTAATTGCTCTTCTCCGTGCATTACAAGAATGCTGTCTGGATGAAGCCTTGATTCCTGCATATATATATATATTAGTGAAAATATAATTATATCTATAGATGGATATATTAGAGTGGAATGACGGCTACATTCGTTTTGCGTTTGCCAGGACGGCTATAAAGCCACAATAAGACAACAACTCTGACCAATAAGAGGACAGCTTTACTCACATGTGACTTTGCTTAAACACAGTTTGGTACGCTTTGCAATGTTGCCGTGTGAAAGCGAACCGAACCAAGAAGAAAATGCAACAATGTAACAAATGAATCCCTGTTTCGGAACAAAGCAAACGATCTACAGGTCTGAAAGCACCCTTAAATTCTTCCTGCAGGAAACAACGGTAAGCAGGAAATAGTTTCCACTCACGGCACGGAGCGTGCTGAGACCCGTGAACCTGTAAACTATCAGACGGCTAGGAGTTTAACGCTGAGCTCGTGTTTGGGCATTTGACGTGAAGATGTGATAAACTAAGCTGAGCATCAAATACACAAACACAGTATAAAGTTCACACTCGTGTATCAGCATGAGACCGCTGTGCTCCTCGGCTCAGATCACGCTTTGACTCAAGTCTGGCCAAACTCAGATTTTGAGCCGTTCCTATGGACACAGCAGCAGGATTTGAGAGTGTGTCCCACAGGATCAGGAACAGCCAAAAACAGACTAGTGAAATCATCTGCGTCCCCGAGAGCCCAGCTGCTGAGTCAACCAGTGCTAAACTGCCATTATGTGCAGCTGTGTTGATTATTTATGAAATATAAATGCCTGGTGAAGATTAGAATCTTATTCCATCTAAAACACGAGGGAAATAAATTATAAGGACAAGTTTTATTGAATGTTTCACGCACATGGAAAGTGGATTTCTTTATGCAGACAGCAGTACAAAAGACTGAACTACCCAAACAAACACATGCAAAGAAGAAAAAAGAACAAAAGCAAATACTTTACTATTAACTTGGATATAAACTAGTGAAATAACGAACCTTATTCACTCAAATGTAGGGTGTACGATTCATACGTGTCATGATTCACGATACTCTCACAATACTTTTTGAACATAGCCAAAATATAGTTAAAATGGTGTGCTTTTTAAATTATTACTTTTAATACGTGTGGTAAAGAGTTAACAAAAAGTGCTGTTATTAAAATGCCACATTTTATCATCATCAGCTGTGAACTTTAATAGATTTAAACTTGGCCAGTAACCACACTAGAATAGAAATAGTCATGATTCTGCTTAGCTAAAAATACTGATATTAGACACGCATGCTTGCACTCTGTCCTTCACTACATACTTATTCATGCATTTTATTTTTATTTATTCATAATTAATAAACATGAAAGCTGAAAAGTGTGACCTTTTGGGTTTACCATATCTGATGCTAAATTAAATCTCTACTTTTATTTTGGGAAGCTATACATGATACATATTGTTGCTATCCACGATACATATTGTGTTGCATAATATTATGACACAATATTCTGTTTCACTCCTATTAAAATGTGAAGTTTGGAATGAGAGACGGAACAAAAATAGGAAAGTTGTAGGTTGCATTCTACATATAAATATGAATATTAACACAAAATTCCATAACAGATGAGAAATTAAAAATGTACCACCAATGTAGTACCAGTTTCATTGCTTTGAATACCATGGTAAACCGTAATAGTGATTTTTGACCCACATAATGCATTCAACGATACAAATTCCCTTATAATTTGGGAAAAAAGCAGATAAAAATAACGTAAATGAGAAAATAAACACATCACTGGGGGAATTCCTGCGATGTGAAATCAAAAGAGCACCTCATGGAAAAAAGGGAGCAAAGATCATTTATAACCTCCATAAGCAATACAGGTTTAAAATAAATGAAAAATAAAATCCACCCTGTACCATCCTCTATCATATTGTGATGAATGTTCAGTTTCACTTTGAAATGCATTGCATTATGCACATTAAATGTGATTCAAAAGCTCACTTTTTAGACAGATTTCATCAGTTGAACATGAATGCACACGTCCTCTCTGTCTGAAACACTACATGGCCTCTCACCGTCTCCAAGCAGCCACATTCCACAGGTATGCTTTTGGTCGTCATAGCAACAGCCCATACTCCCGCATTGCTTTTGCCCCTCGACTCGACCTCATTGAGTCTAACTGCAGAACTTCAGACTGCGTCACACATTGTGTTAGTGTTCTGTCTGCTGCTCTGCCTCTTTTGTTTGTGTATGTAAAACGAGAAATACGGTGGTGCTTGACCCTTTTGTCCTCTTTCTCTTTCTTTATCTGCGGCCGGGGGCACGGGTTTCACTCGTTTGTAATGCGCCTTTGTGCTCTCTGACCTTTAGCATGTAGAGACCGCTCCGTTCTCCACGGTTAATAGCTAAACCATCAACTGAGCATCGTCCACATTTATGACAGAGGAAGTGTTGTTGAAGATGTTGTTGAAAAAGCATTCCTCGTTTCATTTGAGATGCATGTGTTTACTGTGACTGTTTTCACAGGTCAATATTAGCTACTTTTATTTGACTGGCTGCAAATGCAAATTCACCTCAACCAATGTGAAGAAGCATGATTTGTTAAAGAGTAAATGTTTGATTTGTTCTGGCTGGATGGCGTCTTCTATTTAAAGACTCCATGAAGTTACATTTGGTAGTTGTTATATGCTAGTGTACTCTTAAAGGGCACCTATTATGACCCTAATCACCTATTAAGTCTCAGGTGTCCCCAGAATTTGTCTGTGAAGTTTCAGCTCAAAGTACCTCACAGATCATTTATCATTTTGAAAATGGCTATTTTGAGTGGAAGCAGAAACACGCTGTTTTAGTGCATGTCTCTTTAAATGCAAATGAGCTGCTGCTCCCGCTCCCTTTTCCAGAATAGGGCTGTGTCTTTACTCCTCGTACCTCAGATACTCTGCTAAAAAACATCTGCTTGGTTTTGATTATCATGTCTATCTTGCTGAAAAAGTGTTTTAAAGCCATATCTACAGTGGCCGAGAGAGCTCAATGCGCTGAAACTTTAGAAAACACATGCAAATGGAAAAAGCACCAGCAAATTAAGAAACATCTTCATCAGTTTGACAGCACATGTGCTGCAAATACTCGCAACACAACCAAATACAAAAACGCAAAAGTAGCTCAAACCACAACAAAATTACCTCAACAAAATTAAAATTAACTATGCTATATTTTTATATTTGCAACTCTTTTCTGTTTTTGTTTGTGTTTTGAGTATTTGCAGGTTTTCTGAGCGCAGACACTGAAGCATACGTTACACACACAGAAAGCACGTCTCACAGCACACAAGGACACTTTAGCATCGCATTAACTGAGAAATACACACAAAATGATGTTGAGTTGTCAGTTTTGATGAGTATTCACGTAAACACAGTCGATTACGTCTGATGTGAACATAAACAGTAGGGAGAACGTGTATCAGATTGTATCCGAGTATTCGGTTTTAAAGGGACAGCAGCCTAATTTAGTTGCTATTGTCCGAGTCATTGATGTTAATCAAGCAACAAAAGAAAGACAGAAAATCACTCACTGCTCTTGACTGAATCACTTTAGTAGCCCTAAAGATTCATCTAAATTCATTTATAGAAATAAATATGTCTGCTTGAAAGAATGAAGAATATGGTAAACAAGTTGTTATAAAGAATGCATTATTAGCCAGATATAACCATTATTATTTCATTGAAAAGAAGACCATGTTCTTGTTCTTTATGAGAAGTGGTTTTATTTAATTTTAACATAAAGGCATGTTGTGTGTCACTGCATTTAGAGAAATTTTAGAGAAATGCTTAATAAATGCATTACAACTAAACCCATTAGATTTTAGCAGACTAAATTTACTGTAGATTCAGTCAACTAAAATCTTAAGATATTTAGTCGACTAAAACTAGACTAAAACTAAAAACAATTCATATGACTAAAACTAAATCAAAATTTGCTGTCAAAATTAATAGAGGTCGACCGATAGTGGATTTTACCGATACCGATAGCTAGGTTGGACCTCACTGGCCGATACCGATTAATCAACCGATAGTTTTTAAAATGGATACTGAACGAAAACTAAAATAGAGCTTTGCTATTTTAAAAAAAGCAGTAACAGTACTGAACCATACTTTGTAAATGAATACAAATTTAGTATTTTTTTTAATATTAATTATTATATTGATCATTAAAGTTATTTCATAGTTTACTAATGTTAAAAGAAGAAACTTTAAAATTTCAAAATGAAGCCTATTAGTAAGAGTAAATGTTGAAATGAACACACTCTAACAAGGAACAATACTTCTACAGCTTTCATTAATGTTACAAATGGACTCTTATTGTTAAGTATTACCATTTCATTTCAACAGTCATGCTTAAAGATGGCCGTCTTGAAATACCTACACAAGTATTACATTGTATTACAAATTACATGCACAGGTTATTGATATTGTATGTGTACTCTTTATTTGCTGCTATTTTAGAACACTGCATTATTATCTAATCAAAATATAAAATAAATGCAAGTGACACACTGTGCAAAAGCGAAGCGCTGCGTCTTGGAGAAGTCACGGGTATCACACACACACACACACAGACACACACACACACACACACTCACACACACACACACCGGACGCGTCACGTTCAATTCAAGCAACGGTCCAAAACGGTTTATTTAATCACCAAACGGACATAAGTTTGCTTTAAGAATGAACTATGTGGCATAAATGAGTTTGAAGTTTGGTGTTTAAATAACAGAGCAAACGGAAAGAGAAAGCGCGATCTTGTATTACAGCTCTCTATATGAAGCATACAGACTTTCTATAGTCACAGAAAGACAAACGTTTTGCTGAAAAATGCACAATACATAATTTATCGCCTAGGGTGAAGTCATTATATTTGTCCCAAATCATTGTTAATGTACATAATGTAATTTAATAGAAAACTATGTGAATGGCGCTCTGTTCCGCGGCAGGATTTTCTGTCGGCTGTATTTAAATGCGAGTCTGGAGTTTCTCTCTCTGTGCAGCACGCAGTGTCACATGCCAAAACAAACAACACGTGCTGTCAGTGATTTCTGCCTCTAGAGGCTGCTCTCGTACTGTATAATGACAGCAGACCATTCTCAACCACTCCAGCAACAGATGCAACACGGAAAACTATCGGCATGGATTTTTGCCGATAACCGATAGTTCCGCAAATCAACTATCGGTGCCGATTAATCGGTCTACCTCTAAAAATTAACACTGGCCTTGAGTCAACAACTCACGGATTCAAATGATCATCAATCAGTACTTTTTACCTTTAATAATTAAGTACATTAAAAATTAAAAACTACTTGTACTTTTACTCAAGTAAAAATGAAAAGGAGTACTCAATACATCAAGTGGAGTAATTTTTTATTAGTATGCGCACTTTTACTCAAGCTCTTGATTTGTGTACTTTGTCCACCACTGGCCACTAACGCACAGTTACGGGTTCAGTCCTAAAGCGGCCGTGACCCAGAAACTGGAGAGTCCCTGGCAGCACAGTTCTGCTCGCTCACCGTTTTCCAGACTGCCCCCATTACACCCTCACTGTACTGAAATCTCAGATACGACCTGCTTGAAGACATCCAGTAGCTCCTGTGTCCAGCAGCAGTGAAGAGTGCTGAGCTTTATTCATACGCTCGTCCTGAGAGGGAATAAAGCAGCCTGTTTAAACCATCCTGCCCCGCACAAACAGCCAAACAATCAGCCTGACAATGGCATCTTTATGTCCTTATAGCACAGAGGCCTATTTTTCGCTCTTCCGGACTCGATCCCTCTGTGAGCAGCGGGACTCTTCGTGCCTGCTGTGTCATGCATCGAATGAGAAGAACAGCTCAAAGAGTCATATTCTGCACAGTTCTCCCTGAAGTCCACTTACAGTATAATGCTAGTCAAGGTTTCTTAAATACTGGTGTTTTTCTAGAGCAGTAACAGCAAAGGGAGTGATGTAATGGAGTATAAATGTAATATAATTACAGTGTTCAGATGAGTGAATATGTGTGTTTCTCCTGCCTTGTATCAGGTAACATTTAGTCTTTATTATAATTTTTAATGCAGATTCAATTTAACGTCTACCTTAAAAATGATTAGAAAAATGGTATTGGTGCATAACAGCATAGATATGTTCACTGTATTTCTTTGCATTGGGCAGGATGTGGAATAACATTTTAATAAATAATAGAATAAAATTATATATTTTTAAAATTATATATTTTTTATATTTAAGCATTTTTTGATTTTAATCTAAATAAAAATAAGTAGGCTACATAATTGTTGGTTGCATCCCTCATGCAAACTTAAGTATCATTAATATTTAATAATTTTCTAAATTATAATTTTTAATATTTAGTCTAAGCATTTTTTGATTTTAAATAAATACATACATGCATAATTGTTAGTTGCATCTCTAGTGCAAACTTTGCTTCACCAAAATTCAGAAATAGGGATAAAAAAGAATGAACACAAATATTAAACAAATAAATTGATCCTGATGAGCCATGTAATATTTGTCTTGTAAGAAACATTATAATAAAGATCTTGCAATCTTGGTGTTCACTGTTTAAAATGGCCCTAAGCTCTGTGTGATGAATATCAGTCAACAGAAATGATCATTACAAGCATGAAGTTTCCATTAAAAATACATTTCCTCCAGACTATAACCAGACGCTGATGATTCATTGAGTCCAGTGCAAACGGAGAAGTGCTGGTTTGAGGTTTGAGGTCTGTTTGGGTTTGAGACAGCAGCGATGGTCATGAATGCTGACTGCTGGAGTGTGATTAAAGCACCTGAATGTGATGTTGATTTGGTGTATTTCACACCTCTATCTCTGTGTTCACGCAGCCGCAGAACCGGCCAGTATAATGTCCAGCGGGGGAAAGCGGCCGGTGCGGCTCTGGGTTCGAGCTCAGGGAAAGCACCGTACCAGCGCTGCAGCTCACAGGACTCTCTGGACGAGCAGGCCATGATGGACTACTTCAAAGAGGTGGAGATCATCCAGTGCAGCGGAGACACAGAGACGCAGGAGGACCTGCAGCTGAAGGTGGCTGATGGTAAGAAGCGCCTGTCCGCGCTGCGTTAAAGTGCCCTATTATGGGTTATTAAAGGTTCATATTTTGGTTTTGGGATCCCCAACAACAGGTTGCCATGCATGCAAGGTCAAAAAACACTTTCATTGTCTTATAATATGCATTTATTTTTTACCTTACTTGCTCAACGACTCCCAAACGATTCGCTCAACGATTCATTTTTCCAAACCCCTCCTTTACATGATGCTAATCTGCTGTGATTGGTCTGATTTCATCTCATCTCGCCTGTAAGGCCTGATAAAGCAGTGTTTGTGAGCGCAGTGCTGCTTTGTGTACAGTGTTATCAGGGAAACCGCTCCAAAAGCAGCACCTAGTGGCAAAGAATGAATTTGCATTTTCATTCAGACCAATGCAAAAAGACCAACAAGTGGGCGGCAATATGCTAATGTTTCATGCTGACGTCGACATGAAACGGCTTGGGATTCGTTTTAAAAACGACTCGATTCAATGATTCAGAGTCGACTCTTTCTTTTGAGAGACAATAACTTTATACATGGTGCACTTTCAGATTTAATACTTTGCAGGATGTTTTCATTCACTTACACACTGCATGAAAGATCATATTACAAAAATACATAATAGGGGCACTTTAACTGCAATACAAGAGTCAACTACCATCAGACCTGACAGAGCCAGATCTGAACAGAAAATAACACCATTTCTGGATTATTTCATTAAAGACTGCCTTTAAAAAATGAACATTAATTATAAAACTACAAAAGAGTCAGTTTGGGGGACCAATTCTCTCCATTAACTAACTATTAACTACAACTTTTGCCTCCTAGTGTGCTGCTTATTAATAGTTAGTTAGTGGTTAAGTTTAGGTATGGGGTCGGATTGAGGGAGCTGAAATATGATGCAGAACAAGGTATTAATATGTGCTTTATAAGTACTAATACACAGACAATTTGCTAGTAATATGGAAGCAACTAGTTCATAGTGAGAATTAGTCCCCAAACTGAAGTATTACCTAAAATAGTTATTGGCTGTGTTGAGTTATGACAAACCATGTTGTCATTAAAACTAATCTAATCTAATCTAACTGTGCGTTCACACCGCAGGCGGCGAGAGCGTCAAAGTGGCCGGAAGTCATTCATTTTCAATGTGAGCCGGCGGCGAGCTCCGACGAGAGCGGCGCGGCGCGTTTTGGACGGTGAGAGCGTCGAGGAGAGTTGAAATCAAGTCAGCTTTATGGTAATGAGCTATGACGCGGTTCGGCGGCAACCAATCGGAATGTAGAAGTCCTCCGCTTGAGAGGATTCCAGAGAACGCAGTCTTGTAAACTTTGGTTCCGACCACATTAGTTCCCAAGCATTTTAGCGCTAGAACGCTTTGTTTTTTTTCAGCGGGAATGCTATTAATTTCCTCAAAACAACATAGTTGACCAATTACATTAAGACACTTCAACCAGGACAGTTTGGAATGTAGGCTGCGCATTAACGTTAATGTTAATTAAAGACCTAGGCTAGTAAACGTCTCCTATAAACTGCATGTTGAAATTAGACTAGCACTTAACCAACAAAAAACACACCACACAAATGGCATTTATTGGTTTATTTCATTAGCAAACATGTAACTATAATTGTTGTAACTATAAAGCTCTTTCCATCGATCAATTTCTTACTTTCACAATTAAAATATTTAATGAGGTTAACTTATACCCTACTTGTGATCAGTCTGCACAAGATCAACATGCTGTTTCCTTTTCGGCTCCTTTAAATACAAGACCAAGCCTTCGATCGTCAGAGCGTCAACGAATCTTTCTACAGCGTCGTTGGCAGGCGACCAGAGCGGATTATGACGCTCTCGCTGGCGGCGGTGTGAACGCACAGTTACAGGCATAAAAACTATTAATAATCACATGAGGAGTATCACATTTAAATTGAAACGATGATTAATCTACACAAAGCCCAAAGTTCAGCTGTAATAATAATGATAGTAATAATAATAATACAGCTGAAATAAGTGTTATTTTAGTATTACTGATATAATATTATAGTTTTTGTTAATATTTTGAATTGTAATATGTAGTAAAAACATATGCATAACAATTGCTGAAATTTATAATGAACATAATATTCACTAAATTAGAAATAAATATTTTGAAAATAAATAAATATGAAAATATTTGATCAATTGAACTTTTTTTAATGTCTGTATAGTTTTTATTAGGTTTTATATTTTTAGTTAATTTAATTAATTTAGTTATTTAGTATATAATATTATTTGAAAGTAATTAATTAAATAAAGTTTCCTTTAAACGTTTTTTCCCTAAGATTTTTATGTTTTAGTTTTACAATAATAACCTGTTTTAAATGCCTTAAATCATCTGGATTTAGTCAGATTGATTAATTAGACAGTTTTTGTGTCTCTGTATGTGGATTTAAACCAACAGATGTATTTAAAAAAACAAAAATTCAAACAAGTGGTGAGTCATTCGCTCCATTATTTTGCATTGCTTCATGTAAAAGGCTATATTGCAAAAGATTGTGATGACTAATGGGTTTCTTGTACATTTTCAACATGTTTTCTGCTGAGTTCAGCATGCTGCGTGAAGCAAGATTAAAACATGACTTGCACTTATATCTCTGTCACACTGCTGGCACATACAGCACCGCTCTGAGCCACGGACAGTGTGAATACAAGTATTAACTTGGGGAAGTCGTGGCCCTAATGGTTAGAGAGTCGGACTCGTAATCCAAAGGTTGTGGGTTCGAATCTCAGGTCCGGCAGGGATTGTTGGTGAGGGGAGTGAATAACCAGCGCTCTCTCCTCCTTCAATACCACGACTGAGGTGTCCTTGAGCAAGGCACCGAACCCCCAACTGCTCCCCGGGCGCTGTAACATGGCTGCCCACTGCTCCGGGTGTGTGTTCACTTAGGATGGGTTAAATGCAGAGAATACATTTCACTGCTGGTTATATACTCTATATATAATCGTGTATGTGGCAAATAAAATAACCTCACTTTCACCTTTAAATTCATGAAACTGACAGGAAACAGAAGAAAAACTAGAGAAAGGTCTTGAATGTTGCGTGGTTCGAAACTTCGAAATCAGATGGACTGAAATGATATCCCTCACTTCTTTGTGTAAATGGAAAATTCAACCGTACTGCTTGACCTGGGTAGCCTTATGAGGGGTGTAACGGTTCGTGGAAAAAAATCGAACCGTACGGTTCGGCACGCGCTAGGACCGCGGTTCAACTTAAATCTGACAACGCATCTGCAATATGGTTTGTTATAAATCACGTAAAAAAAACAGGGTTCGGCGAATGTATGCTTCTGTTGATGGATGCGCATTCTTGCTTCCCAGTACATTACAACAGCGATGGAAAAAAAAAAAGTGGACAAACCATTCACTCTTGTTCAATGCGAGTGCCTTATGCTGGAATATGAGCATTTATTCCGTCATCACCCGGGTGCTGATAGCTCGCGCGCACAGGTGAGACCTGAACAGCACATGTTGACATCTGTGTTTAAACTAAATTCATGTAAGCTTTGCCAGTTTAAACATTTAAAGGGATAGTTCACTTTGAAATTAAAATTTGGTATCTATCAGCTTACCCCAAGGGCATCCAAGATGTAGGTGTCTTTTTTTCTTCAGTAGATCCAATTTTGATGTTTTTAGGTCAAACCGTTCTAGTCTGTCAGTCATATAATGGTAGGTATAGGTCACTGTCTCTATAAGAGGGAAAAAGAACATGCACAGAGAAATCAAAATTAAACAATTCCCCATCGTAACTACACATTGATGGCCTAAGACACGAAACGAGCGGTTTGTGTGAGAAAACGAACAGTATTTATATCGTTTTTTACCTCTTGTACACAACCATGTCCAAGTGATCTGAGTGCACACACACATCCGGTGTGTGACGTGTGTGTGCGCGCGCTCTGGCTCGTCGGCGTCAACGCTTGACGGAGGGCGTGTCTGAAGCGTGGTGCTGACGCGCCGTCATAGTTACAACAACCAATCACATACTTCTCTGGTGTTGCATGAACTGGATTGGGTATTTGCATGAGGCGATCTGATTGGCTGATGCCTCCGTTGGCGCTTGAAAAGTCAGCACCACGCTTCAGACATGCCCTCCATCAAGCGTTGACGCCGACGAGCCAGAGCGCGCACACACACGTCACACACCGGATGTGTGTGTGCACTCAGATCACTTGGACATGGTTGTGTACAAGAGGTAAAAAACTATATAAATACTGTTCGTTTTCTCACACAAACCGCTCGTTTCGTGTCTTAGGCCATCAATGTGTAGTTACGATGGGGAATTGTTTAATTTTGATTTCTCTGTGCATGTTCTTTTTCCCTCTTATAGAGACAGTGACCTATACCTGCCATTATATGACTGACAGACTAGAACGGTTTGACCTAAAAACATCAAAATTGGATCTACTGGAGAAAAAAAGACACCTACATCTTGGATGCCCTTGGGGTAAGCTGATAGATACCACATTTTAATTTCAAAGTGAAATATCCCTTTAAGAGCCAGAGGACGCGAGTGAGAAGATTCGTGCGTGCGCTCACCAGAAGCGTGCAAATATTAAGCTCTCTCTGATGTATTGTGTTTGAATGGACAAATTCACACAAAAATTCTGTCAAAATGCCGGTCTTGGTAAGTATCCTATAGCAGACACAGCCGGCTGAACGTACAGTATCAGTGCATTCTCTTAAAGTGACAGAGCTTTCTTAATATTAATCAAACAGCAACAACAAAGAAATCACTCACTGCTCTTGATTGAATCGCTTTTTTAACTTTAATAAAGATTAATCTTTAATTTATACAGTCAAATATGCAATGCTGTTTTACATTTGATTACTTTATTAAATTTCTGTACCTAAAAACTAATGCTAGACCTACCTAAAAAATCAATGTTTATTTTATTTGTATCTTTACTCTATTGTATTTATTTGTGCTGTTGCTTGTAGTTAGATTATTATTTTATTTTTTGTTATTTGACAGTATAGTTTTTCCCTAATCGTACCGAAACCGTGATATAAACCAAACCGTGAAAAAGTTGAACCGTTCCACCCCTAATGAGGGGTATACTTTTTATAACACAATATTAATTTTTTTCTCGATTTTCATGTGTCATGAGTGCATATGTGTTATGGTACCAGCAGGACACATAGTGTTAAATATATTCAACATATTTAGGTTTTGTTTATGTTCCTCCATGTGAAAGAACAATAGGCTTAACTTTCAGGAAGAACGTACAATACAAACCACAGACAGAGATCAGTGACATCAGAGGGAATTGTTTGCCCCTAAAGGAACAACAAACTGTGACTTCCTTAACTTCTGAGTGTCTAAATTGTGAAGTTACCGGAAAAGGAAGATATTTCTGTTTCCTGTCAGAGCTGGATTAATGCTTTCCTCCTCACCACGACTGATGCAAATAACACAATGTGACACATACTGCATATGTCACGGCACCGCTTGTGTGATTAATAAGAGGTTTAAATCATTAATGAGGAGAATACAATAAAGCAAGTTTGGTTGAGTTTGATGGCGAGAGTCAGTGTGAATCCCAGACCTGTGTGTCAGAAATGTCCAGGTTTATCTTACATATGTGACCATGAACCACAAAACCAGTCATAAGGGTCAATTTTTTTGAAATTGAGATTTATGCATCATCTGAAAGCTGAATAAATAGCTTTCCATTGATGTATGGTTTGTTATGATAGGACAATATTTGGCTGAGATACAACTATTTGAAAATCTGGAATCTGAGGGTGCAAAAAAATCGAAATATTGAGAAAATCACCTTTAAAGTTGTTCAAATGAAGTTCTTAGCAATGCATATTACTAATCAGAAATTAAGTTTTGATATATTTACGGTAGGAAATTTACTAAATATCTTCATGGAACATGATCTTAATATCCTAATGATTTCTGGCATAAAAGAAAAATGGATAATTTTGACCCATACAATGTATTGTTGGCTATTGCTACAAATATACCTGTGTTACTTATGACTGCTTTTGTGCTGCAGGGTCACATATGTTCGTGTTGTGTTCTGCAGAGGGTGAGCAGGAGGAGGCGTGGCTGATGGAGGCGGGGCTTGCGACGCTGTTCGACGAATCGGCTTCAGACGGCGAGGACAGCATCGTTCTGCTGTCGACTCTGACCCGAACGCAAGCGGCCGCCGTGGAGCGACGCGTGGAGACGCTCAAACAGACGCTACGCAAACGCAACAAACCGTACAGTGTCCCGGATGTTCGAGAGATCTTTAAACCAGCACCTGCTTCACAGAGTCAAGTACGTGACTGACCTTGCATCAGTGTTCATTTTGACAGCAGATTTGGATTTAGTTTTAGTCATATGAATTGTTTTTAGTTTTAGTCGTCTAAATATCTTAAGATTTTAGTTGACTGAATCTACAGTAAATTTAGTCGGCTAAAATCTAATGGGTTTAGTTGTAATGCATTTATTAAGCATTTCT
Organism: Schizothorax lantsangensis; assembly: GCA_027422415.1. Classification (NCBI taxonomy): domain Eukaryota; kingdom Metazoa; phylum Chordata; class Actinopteri; order Cypriniformes; family Cyprinidae; genus Schizothorax; species Schizothorax lantsangensis. The sequence continues at coordinate 31,705,036 of CM049855.1, forward strand.
CTAAAATTTCCAAACTCATTATATAGGTTTGATATTAAGGTTTTATCAGGATAGACACCGATTTAAATGCGGTGACACACAACATGCCTTTATGTTAAAATGAAATAAAACCACTTCTCATAAAGAACAAGAACATGGTCTTCTTTTCAATGAAATAATAATGGTTATATCTGACTAATTATGCATTCTTTATAACAACTTGTTTACCATATTCTTCATTCTTTCAAGCAGACATATTTATTTCTATAAATACATTTAGATGAATCTTTAGGGCTACTAAAGTGATTCAGTCAAGAGCAGTGAGTGATTTTCTGTCTTTCTTTTGTTGCTTGATTAACATCAATGACTCAGACAATAGCAACTAAATTAGGCTGCTGTCCCTTTAAAACCGAAGACTCGGATGTAATCTGATACACGTTCTCCCTACTGTTTATGTTCACATTAAGACGTAATCGACTGTGTTTATGTGAATACTCATCAAAACTGACAACTCAACATCATTTTGTGTGTATTTCTCAGTTAATGCGATGCTAAAGTGTCCTCGTGTGCTGTGAGACGTGCTTTCTGTGTGTGTAACGTCTGCGCTCAGAAAACCGGACCGAATTGAGTTCTCTCTTGCGTCGTCAGATTTATCCATATGTCTGCTCTTCTCTTACTCCCTCATATTGACATTTTTGAACGTTTTATGAGACGTGCAGCAAGTGTATGTTAGTTTATGTCCCGCCGGTTCGTTGACGAAAATGTCAATAGATTTTCGTCATAGTTTTGTCATTTAAAACGAGTTTTAGTTCATCATCGTCTCATTTTCGTCGGTGAAAAAAATGTTGTTGATGGAAAATTATGACGAAAATGATTCATCAACCAAATTAACACTGCCTTGCATTAGTGTAAATCAAGCTTTTTAGCTCCATAAGATACATAAACGAGTTAGAAACCAATGATTGGCTTGACTGGGGTGAATCTGTGAGTCTGTGACAGTTATAAATAGTGAAATAATACAGATCAGTCTGCCAGATGGTTGGATTCAGTCTAAACCGTTAGCATATGACAAAGCTTTAGCAGGATGAAGGCTGCGTTTACACTGGCACAACAAAAATCTGATTTTTTACTCACGTGTGACACAGCTCAGATATTGTTGCACACGTGTAAAGACTAAAATCTGCACAAGATTTTATTTATTTTTTTTTTTGCCATCTGTTCTGAGCCACTTCCAAATGTGGTTTTAAATCAGATACATATCCGATATCTGCACATCTGACCTGCGTCTAAACACATATATCTGATTCCCATCTGAATTCCAAGCATCATGAGTCAAGGGAGAAACATTTACCCAAAAGATAGCTTTTCTTAATCTCGCATTATGAGTCAGATGTTGCCTGTTTGCGCTCACACAAAATCTCAGCTTCTAATTTATCAAAATATTTTAAAAGTTGAGATGGAAACTTTAGAGAGAGAGAGAACAAATCCTTTCAATTAACACTAGTTAGAAAAGAACAAGAATTAAAAATGTAAGAAGCTATAGCTATATAAACGACAAACCAAAACAAATTAATTTAGGCTAAAACGACACTGAAACCAATGTTGGGTCTCTCGTTCGACACAAAATCAAATGTTTCCGTATTCACGATGTATTTGAATGCCAAAATATGCTTCACTCGTGTTCCAATATCCACGTAAAACAACATGTTTTGCATAACTTCACGGCGGTACGGTGATAACGCTTAACTGCACAGATTTCACTACATGTTTAAACTGAGCAGTGTGTTTTTTTTCCATATGTTTGACTGATTGTTTTTTATAATGATAATGAACAGGCTGCATTGTGAAGGTAGCAATGCTTAACTGTGTGCGCATGCGCGCTGGAGCAATCACTTGATTTTTTTTCCTTCTAACAGTGGAAGCAAATACTCCTTTTAGTCATGAAGATAATCGGAATTGTAAAAGGTTTGCATTTATTAGTGAACATTCACAATAAAAACTAATCTTTGTGCTTTTGTAAAATAAGCCTAAAAAAATAGGATGACACTTTCTGCGTCTGCTTTCCTTTCACGCAGCACAAAAATGAACCGAAACTCTGTATAGGCTCTGTTTTCTTTCGTTTTCTTAAATTATTATTTAAGTGAAAATATATTTCTCATATAGGCCTATTTATTCGTTATAATATATAGCTTTACTATGTTTTTCTCCGCTCGCTGCAGGTGCGTGATGTGATATATGATCATGTGAATCATGTTCAGTTGTTTGCTGCTGCGTGTAAAATGAATCCCCGGAAAACAAATGTTAGTATTTTTAACGGGTCACAGACACTTATTCTTTCTAAGGTTGTCTGTTAGGAAAAATAACCGAAATGAACATCCCTAGTTGACACAAAATCTCAGCTTCTTTTGTTGAGATGGAAACTTTATTTCAAGGTATAAATTGCATACACACCTAAACATTCAGGAGCACAGAAGCTGCCCTATAGTTTTATAAATAAATGTTACATTATATTTTTTACATTTAGTCATTTAGCAGATGCTTTTATCCAAAGTGACTTAAAAATGAAGACAATAGAAGCAATCAAAACCAACAAAAGAGCAATAATACACAAGTGTTATAACAAGTCTGTTAGCTTAACACAGCACACGTAGCAAGATTTTTTTAAATTATATAATAAATAAAAAGAAAACATAGAATAGAAAAAGAATAGAGCAAGCTAGTGTTAGATGCCTTTTGTTAATTGTATAATATTTAATAATTTAATAATAATTGTATAATTTTTCAGCAACCGGTTGATAGTGTTGCCTATTTTAAGTAATTAAACTAACAGCTTGACTGTAAAGAAAGATAATTCACACACAATCTCCTTGAATTCATTCAAATAAATGCAATCATACTGCAATACCATAAGAACCCATAGATAAAATAACTAATGAAAACTACTGTTATTTTATATCTTCAGTCAATCAATTCAGCCAATTTTGCACTGCAGACATCAGTGACATTGTCCACGCTCGCAGTGATCATAGTATAAGCAGGATAATCATGTGCTCATTAAACTCGAAGAATCATCCGATGTGAATTATATAAATGATATTTATAAACGGCAATATAAAACCCGAGGGTCAATCATGTCACAGTGGAATCATTCAGTTTGGTCGGGGATTCATGTAAACACATACGTGACCCTGGACCACAAATCCAGTCATAAGTGTCAATTTGTTCAAAATTGAGATGTATACATCATCTGAAAGCTGAATAAATAATATTTCCATTGATGTATGGTTTGTTATGATCGGACAATATCTGTCTGAGATACAACTATTTGTAAATCTGGAATCTGAGGGAGCAAAAAAATCTAAAATATTGAGAAAATCACCTTTAAAGTTGTTCAAATGAAGTTCTTAGCAATGCATATTACTAATCAGAAATTAAGTTTTGATATATTTACGGTAGGAAATTTACTAAATATCTTCATGGAACATGATCTTAATATCCTAATGATTTTTTGGCATAAAAGAAAAATCAATAATTTTGACCCATACAATGTATTTTTGAGTATTGCTACAAATATACCCCAGCGACTTAAGACTGGTTTTGTGCTCCAGAGACACATATGAATCGTGTCTTAAGTGAATTTAAACCGGTGGGACAACAAACTGGATATGGTCACAATATCAGCCCTGTGCATTAAGCCCTGTAAACACAGCCTCTCTGATATATTGACAGGCTGTTAACAGTGTCACCAATTACCCAGTAGTTCCCTGTTAATAAACATTTCAGCACAGTGTAATGAATAACCAAGATATAAAAGTGAAGGGTTATTTCCAGTTTGAAGGATGTGATAAATCACATTTATTGTGCCATATTGAGTGGTTTATTCAGGACAGCTGTAAGTTAAGATTTATGTTTCTGCTAGATGCTGCCCTAAATAATCAATACTGTGAAGACTGAAAGTCAGAGAGCTACAGGAACACAACCTGATGCTCACGTTCTCCAGCATGATCTGAGACAACATCTGACAAAGACTCACATGATCAGTGACACTGACATTAGATTAGTCACCTAGAAAAGCAGAATCTGAGGCCCGGTTTCATAGACAGGGTTTAGACTAAGCCAGGATTAGGACATAGTTCAATTAGGACATTTAAGTAATTTTTATAAACATTACTGGTGTGCATTTTAAGACAAATCAAAGGCACTGACATGCTTTAAGATCAGTCAGTGCAAGTTTATTTTAGTTGAAACAGCTCAGATTTACATTTAAGTCTAGGACTAGGCTTAAGCCTTGTCTGTGAAACCGGGGTGAAAGAGCTCCAGGATTTAATGAGGCCTCAGACTTTTAGATCCAGCACAGAATGATTAACATAACATCATGCTCTCTTCTGTGAGATCAGCGTGTGTGAGAGAGTGTGTGTGTGAGAGTGTGTGTGTGAGAGTGTGTGTGTGAGAGTGTGTGTGTGAGAGTGTGTGAGAGAGAGTGTGTGTGTGAGAGAGAGTGTGTGTGTGAGTGAGAGTGTGTGTGTGTGTGTGTGAGTGTGAGAGTGTGTGTGTGTGAGAGAGTGTGAGTGTGTGTGTGAGAGTGTGTGTGTGAGTGTGTGAGTGTGAGAGAGTGTGTGAGTGTGTGTGTGTGAGAGTGTGTGAGAGTGTGTGTGTGTGAGAGAGTGTGTGAGAGAGTGTGTGTGAGAGAGTGTGTGTGTGAGTGTGTGTGTGAGAGAGTGTGTGTGTGAGAGTGTGTGTGTGAGAGAGTGTGTGTGTGAGAGAGTGTGTGTGTGTGTGTGTGTGTGTGTGTGTGTGTGTGTGTGTGTGTGTGTGTGTGTGTGAGAGTGTGTGTGTGTGTGTGTGTGTGTGTGTGTGTGTGTGTGTGTGTGTGTGTGTGTGTGTGTGTGTGTGTGTGTGTGTGTGTGTGTGTGTGTGTGTGTGTGTGTGTGTGTGTGTGTGTGTGTGTGTGTGAGAGTGTGTGTGTGAGTGTGTGTGTGAGAGAGTGTGTGTGCGTGTGTGTGCGTGTGTGAGTGAGTGTGTGTGAGAGAGTGTGTGAGAGTGTGTGAGTGTGTGTGAGAGAGTGTGTGTGAGTGTGTGATTCAGTGCTAATTCACTCACAGCACATGCTAACAGTATGTTTCTCTTGTTTTCCATCACTCTCTCTTTCTCTGTCAGGATGAGGCTGGATCCACAGAAAGAAGTGGGAGTAATAAACAGGAAGTGGAAGGACTGGGTATGTGTCATGAGTTAAAGTGTAATGCAGCGGCGTCTGTTTTATGGCATTTCTGAAAATGTTCACATGTAGTGTTTAACATGAAACGGCAAAGCAACACTCAGAGAACATGCTGTGATGTCCATTGCTTTCCTTAGTAAAAAACAAACAAACTAAGCCATAATTTATTTATTTTCATACTAAGTATACTTTAAATCCATTACCATATGTATAGACATCACTTAAGACTTACTGATATAAAATTTTAATTACATTTTTGTAGTATTTCCTTATTGCACAATGCACATTTCTTAATATTATGCCTAAAATGTGTCTATTAATAAGGATTGTATGATCTTTGAATAACATCAGTCTTTAAATGCAAATGCACCTGAAGTATACTTGCAATATTTCCACTTCAGCACAATCAAATATACTTATACGTATATCTTAAGTTGGACTTCTTCAGCACTACTTCCACACAATTAAAGTGCATTTAGTACAAAATTAGTTTTTCCAGTTTTGCAGACTTTAAGTTTACCAGTTTAGTATATTAAAACTACAACTGCAGCACATGAATATGTAAATGTTTTGTGACCCTGGAGCACAAAACCAGTCATAAGTGTCAATTTTTTTCGAAATTGAGATTTATACATCATCTGAAATCTGAATAAATAATCTTTCCATTGATGTATGGTTTGTTATGATTGGACAATATTTGGCTGAGATACAACTATTTGAAAATCTGGAATCTGAGGGAGCAAAAAAATCTAAATATTGAGAAAATCACCTTTAAAGTTGTTCAAATGAAGTTCTTAGCAATGCATACTACTAATCAAAAATTAAGTTTTGATATATTTACGGTAGGAAATTTACTAAATATCTTCATGTAACATGATCTTTACTTAATATCCTAATGATTTTTGGCATTAAAGAAATATTGATAATTTTGACCCATACAACTGAGCTTCTTGTCGTCCCTGCCACTCCGACTCTACAGCATGACTTCTCGATTCAGTTAGGCACATCAATAATTACCCCATCAACTTCAGTCAGAAATCTTGGTGTAATCTTTGATGACCAGCTGACCTTCAAAGAGCACATTGCAAAGACTGCTCGATCTTGCAGGTTTGCGCTACACAACATCAGAAAAATCAGGCCCTTTCTGACAGAGCATGCTGCGCAACTTCTTGTCCAGGCCCTTGTCGTTTCTAGGCTGGACTACTGCAATGCTCTTCTGGCTGGTCTTCCAGCAAACACAATCAAACCTCTACAAATGATTCAGAATGCGGCGGCACGACTGGTCTTCAACGAGCCCAAAAGAACCCATGTTACACCTCTCTTCATCTCACTGCACTGGCTACCAGTGGCAGCTCGCATCAAGTTCAAGACACTGATGCTTGCATACAGAACGACCACAGGCTCAGCACTACTTCCACTCACTATTACGAATCTACATCCCCTCCAGAAGTCTGAGATCTGCTAGTGAGCGACGCCTTGTGGTACCATCACAGAGAGGCTCAAAATCACTCTCCAGAACATTCTCATTCACCATTCCTGGATGGTGGAATAATCTTCCCACCCCTATCCGGAATGCTGGATCCCTGTCAATCTTCAAGCAACAACTGAAGACTCATCTCTTTCGGCACTACTTGACTTCATCCTAAACTTGTTCTTAAAAAAAAAAAACACTTTCCCTTTATCTTTCTCTCCTTCCCTTGCTAGCTTGTACTTATTTGAACAATGACTGAGACTTGGTGTTACGAGCACTTCCTCTGTCTGATTGCCTCTTCAAGATGAATCGCTTTATGTATTCCCCAATTGTAAGTCGCTTTGGATAAAAGCGTCTGCCAAATGACTAAATGTAATGTAAATGTATTGTTGGCTATTGCTACAAATATACCCAGCGACTTAAGACTGCTTTTGTGGTCCAGACTCACAATTGTAGTATACTGTACTTACCACAAAATAAATGTATTTCAAGCAAATTTTTGTATTTTTTTCATTAGGGTTTGTAACTGAAATGAAACATTATACTTAATATAAAATGTGTCTGTCCTCGGCTTCTGCTGACCTTGACATCCAGAGAAGGAGAATCACGTAACCTTGTGTCTAATCATTCACTCCTAGATACAAGCAGAACATAAATATTTTTTTTTTATTGTAAATGATAATTGACAATAGACCAATGGAAATGAAAACGATAGAGGTGTTGTATGAGCTTTATACGCTGCTGGGTTATCTTGTTTTATGTTTTACAGTGTTCATACTTTACCCTGGGTTAGTAATCAATCCTGGGTTGTCAAGTTTTGACATTTCACACTGTACATTGTTAAATATTGGGTTATTGCTCTTATTTACCTATTTGCAAAGTCAATAACATCAGTTTTGACAAGTACAGCATCCATCTATGGAAAAGTAGTCTGCTTGTCTCAAATTGCCAGAAACATGCTACAACAAAAAAGACTAAAAAGACTAAAAAATAATAATAATAATTTCAAATGGTTTCAAATAGTGCTGGCAATCGATTTAAAAAAAATAACTAATTAATCATAATTTTTTTTTTCCTGAAATTAATTGGGATTAATCCCACCTAACATTTAAAGTTTTTAAATATACTTTTATATTGCAATAATTTCACATTCGATCTTCAAATTAATGCAGAAAACATAAAGACAGTATATCTTTAATATTTGTTTAGTGGCATTTTTTTATGACTGAAGGCGAGTATCACTGATACCAAAACTACTTACTGATGTCTCTATGAAATTATTATTTTTTCCCCTAATATTTAACCTTTCACTATATATAATGTTGACTATACTAACATTACAGTATAATTGAGAGCTATCAAGTAGAAAATATACAGAAATTGGATTAAGTTATCAAACACTAAACTCTAAATTAAATATATATGAATCCTTAAAGCTACAAAAGTTATTGATTTCCTCTTTTTTCTTGTGTTCTTTGATGAACAGACATCACAGCGGCTGGTTATTAGTTTTTTGGCTGCTGTTACTTTAAGAGCTGCTGCTGCTGAACTTGATGCGTATTAGAAAGTTAGATTCACGCTTTCATATGAAATGATACAGGCTACAGTATATTGGCTGACTGGAAAATTAATTTTTACTGACATATGGCCTGACAATATCTCATCTGACCACAGTTCACTGCTGTTCTACTGAAGCGTCATCTGGACCGTGTCTGCACTCGTTTAGTGGAGACGTGTCTGAAAAGTCTCCGTTTGATGTGGTCATATAAATGTTCTGCGTCTACATAAATGCACTTCTTGTCAAGAAAAAAGAGAAGCAGCAGTTGTGAGTGGCTAGCTCCGCCCCTGCATTAAATATTTTTAACATGTGTTAACGTGCTAATTTTGACAGCACTAGTTTTAATCATATTTTTATTCTTTACTTCATGGTGTTTCCCATTGCATTTGCTCAGTTACTGAAACTAAATAGAGCATGTGAAAATCTCCCCATCTTAAAATAGCGCATGAGACAGCCAGTTAATGATTGGTTGTCTGTTGCACTGCTGTGTTTGGCTCTGCTTTGCTCATAGTGCTGGGTGAAATGCAGTATTGAGCCTCTTTCACTATTACAGGTGTGAGATGTTGCTGAAATCAGGGGTTAAATCACAGGAGTTAAAGACTTCAGGGTTTAGTACAGAGTGAAAGTCCTTCAGACAGATTGTGACTGTGTTTCGGAGCAGAGGTGACTGTGGTTATCACTGACTGCCAAATAATGACGTCTGTGATTGCTGAACTTTGACTAGCCTGATTTAGGTAACTGTTTAATCAGCGAACAGTGATGCAAGATGGTCGAGCGCACTAACACAACTGCTCCTGTGTGTTTGTGTGCATGAATGTTTTCCCTAGTTTCACAGCGTGAGATGTTGTTGTGTGTGTGTTTATTGTTTGAATAGGTAATGGGGTGGGGCCTGAGGCTCCTGGGGGCGGAGCTGATGCCGAGACGGACATTAACCTGGAGGTGTCGTTCTCCGAGCAAGCACTTATCTACAAAGAAGGGTTAAAGGTTACCCAGCCCCAGAATGAAGCTGACGACAGGTTACCCGTGAGTCAGACATTCACTCATCAGGTGGACACTCGTGTGTGTGTGTGTGTGTGTGTGTGTGAGAGTGTGAGTGTGTGTGCGAGTGAGTGTGTGTGCGAGTGAGTGTGTGTGCGAGTGAGTGTGTGTGCGAGTGTGAGTGTGTGTGCGAGTGAGTGTGTGTGCGAGTGAGTGTGTGTGTGAGTGTGTGTGCGAGTGAGTGTGTGTGCGAGTGTGTGTGTGTGTGCGAGTGTGTGTGCGAGTGTGTGTGCGAGTGTGTGTGCGAGTGAGTGTGCGAGTGTGTGCGAGTGAGTGTGCGAGTGTGTGTGTGTGTGAGTGAGTGAGTGAGTGTGTGAGTGACTGAGAGTGTGTGAGTGAGTGTGTGTGAGTGACTGAGAGTTTGTGTGTGTGTGAGAGTGACTGAGAGTGACTGAGAGTGTGTGAGTGAGAGTGTGTGTGAGTGACTGAGAGTTTGTGTGTGTGAGTGACTGAGAGTGTGTGAGAGTGACTGAGAGTGTGTGTTGTGTGTGTGTGAGTGTGATTTGTGTGTGTGTTGTGTGTGTGTGAGAGTGACTGAGAGTGTGTGAGAGTGACTGAGAGTGTGTGAGTGTGTGATTTGTGTGTGTGTGTGTGAGAGTGACTGAGAGTGTGTGAGAGTGACTGAGAGTGTGTGAGAGTGACTGAGAGTGTGTTGTGTGTGAGTGTGTGTTGTGTGAGTGTGTTTGTTTGTTTGTGTGCAAAGTTTATGCTCCACAGTAAGCGTGAGCCCACTCGCTCTGATTGGCTGCTTGAGGATTATTAAAGAATGTCAATGTTTATATGTTTATGAGTCTCACAGAGACCTTTGATCTGACTGAATATGTTTAGAGTGCAAAAATGTCAAACGAAAGATTTAAAGCATTAGTCGAATCACTGAACTGACACGACTGGATCCTCAGTCAGATCGGTGTGTGTGCTCTTATTGAGTAAACCTGACCTCTGCTGGACAGTCTGTGGCACTGCATCCTGCTCTGGGTTTCTGTATTCTGTGCATCCTTTCCCTTTTCAACTTTTCAACGTGTCACACTTTAGTTTGGAGTAAAAGATCTGCAGAAAAAGATGTTAATATGTGCTTTATAAGTACTAATAAACAACAAATATGCTAGTAATATGCATGCTAATTAGTTAATAGTGAGAATTTCCCTCTAAACTAATGTTACCCCAAAATCACTATTACTGTTATATTACATTCCATTTAGTTCTACAGTCTGAACACAAACACTAGTATTATGTTGAGTTTGTGCCTCATCCTGCAGTGTTTGTGCTCCAGACATGAATGCTTCCTCAAATCATGTGTGTTGTTAAAGGAGGTCATCGGATGCCCATTTTCCACAAGTTGATATGATTCTTTAGGGTCTTAATGAAAAGTCTATAACATAGTTTAGTTAATTTCTCAATGGTAGTGTAAAACCATCACCCTTTTTACCTTGTCAAAAACAGCTCTGTTCACAGCGACCCGTTTCGGTGGATGTCCCTTTAAATGCTAATGAGCTCTGCTCACCAATGTTCCCGCTAATTTTTTTTTCTTGTTCAGCAAGCTTTTTCGGCCACCTGAGCAAAAACACTCTTTATACCAGACCTGTACAGCACACACACAAAAAAGTGTGTAACTTTTAACTTTAATGTGCTATTAATATTTGATTTGACCCTTCATGTAACTAAATGATGTACATATTTGGTTACCCGAGATTTTTTTTTTTACAGTATAGTACACTGCCATTTAAAAGTTTGGGATCAGTAAAGTTTTTTTTAAATACGTTTCTTATGTTCATCAAGGCTGTATATATTTGAGGGGCCTGCCAGTCGTGGGAGGGGCCTGCCAAAACTACATCACTCTGCCAAGAATCTCAGAACAGCCTGATCTGAGAAAGTGATTATTATTAGTAGTAGTATTGGGGATTTAAAAAAAAAGTCATTAGGGTGGATTTTTCATTATAGGGTGGTTGTGTACACACACTGCCAACACACATTTATGTTCAAACATGTAAAAGTGGATTTTGCATCCGATTAATCATTTGCTCCATTTTTGGTGGATGATAAAGCAGCTAAAAATTCTGACACTAAAGGAGGGACGGCATAATTAGAGACCTGGGCCCGTATTCATGAAAAATCTTAGTGCTAAGAGTTGCTCCTAGTAACAAAATTCTAAGAAAATTCTTAGAAATGTGGGTGTTTCCTCTTAAATTTAAAGAAAAGATCCTAGTAAAGAAAAAAGTAATTCAGAAAGCATCTTAACCCTTAAAAGAGGTCTTAAGGTCCGAAATTGTTAGGAGTACGGACGAGGACTTTTAAGAGGCTTAAGAGTTTCTTTAGCAGCGGAGAAAATGGATGAAACATGAAGAGGGAGAAGAACTGTGTTGCACACAATGCATGACAGTGAGTTAATAAGACGCTACACATTAGATCGTGCAGGGATCATGTTTGTGACCGAACTTATTAGAGACATGTTAACATCCCTGACACTGCGCAGAAATGCCATAGCACCAGAAATGGATGTAATCACTACATTAACATATTTGGCAACTGGAAAAATGCAGCTATGCAGCAGCGATGATTTGGGTCTGTTACAGCACTTTCAGAACCTTATGTCGCTGTTCATTTCCTATAAAATACGTTAAGTATGACAGCATGGTAAATAAAAAATAAAGAATATAATGTGTGTGTGTGTGTGTGTGCGCGCGAGAGAGAGAGAGTAGCCCCGCCTCCTCACTAAGATAAAAGTTTTTGTCTTTTCCTCGCTCAGAGTTGCTCTCAGATTGGTCCTGAATCACTTTTAAGCTAAGACTCCTAGCTAGAAATTTTTAAGCTAAATTAGGAGCTCTCTAAAAGGATTCTTAGAATCTTTATGAATACGGGCCCAGAACATCATCATAGCAGTGATTTGAATACCTCAGCAACCACACAGCTAAAACACACAATAAAGCCAACATATAGCATCTTATAAATGTGTCCATGTATTTTTTTCTCATTCTGTTTCTCATCTTTCAGGATTTTAAAGTGTCTCAGGATAAGACCGGACAGACGAGAGTAGGCGATCTGTCCGCGGAGGACATGAAGAAGGTTCGCAGGCTTGTTCTGATTGAGATGAGCGCTATGTTCGACACGTGTGGCATCGAGGTGAAGGCTCATAAAGCTCTCAAGGTCAAAGTGAGAGGTCAGTGCTCAGAATCAAAACACTGGATCTGATTCACTGTATGTTTTTCTTGCACACTGTGCTAAACATTTCACATCCATTTTGTTCACACACGTGCATGCTGGAGACACACGCTCACAAAGCCTCTTATAAAAAGAGCAGGATCTTTAATTGGTTTTGATGATGATTAATGTAATTGTGTATGAACGCGTGAGCACTGAATCTGAAACTGGTTGTGACTGTATTGTTTTGTCTTCCGTAGAGTCGGGTTTGTTTGGTGTTTCTCTCTCTACGCTGCTGGAACAAGACCAGCGGAGGATGCCGGGAACCAAAGTGCCTCTTATCCTGCAGCATGTAAGAGAGCAGAGACTTAAAACAGTAACCAATCAAAACATGACCAGGGGCATTAACTCAGAAGCTACCACAAATCTACCTGACATCCTTTGAGATTGAAAGCATATCTATTTCCCAGCAGTAATGGCACCATTATATTCAGTTCAATGCAAGACGTCTGATAGATTGTTTGTTTGTTTTATTAAACATAATACAAAAAAAGTCCAATAAAGACTAATTCATACACATTTCAAAACTGTCAAGGATAAAATACACAAAAAAGCCTTTGGCTTATTTCCATTGTGGTCATCGGTATTTTAAAAAACGGACGGACAAATTATAAATGGAGTGCAATCCACATCAACTTCAGAAACTCACCACACAAACTTCAAAAAATCAATGATAAAACAACCATTTTTTTAACTTCACTTCTAAAAATACTATCAACTTGTATCTCTTGGATACAACCAGGTAATTTATTTCAAGAAACACAGCTAGTATATAAAATTTCACTCTTAAACCTACAAGGATATATATCATTTCTACTCGCCCTTGTAGAATGACAGAGATCCTCTGTTACAAATACATAATATTCTAACAGATACTTTGGAACCATTTTCTTTAATATCTTAAGGGGGGGTACAATGCTGTTTCATGCATTCAGAGTTGTTTACACTGTTAAAGAGTTTGATTCTCATGCTAAGCATGGACAAAGTTTCAAAAAAAAAATGTGGACGTATAACAGAGTATTTCTGTCCCAAAAATCTCACTTCCGGGTTCGTACAAGTTTCGGAGAGTTTTTTTCGATCGTTGTTCTTGATGACGTAAACGACGGTGGAACTCCTTATATGGGCATTTCTCCCGGAAAGAACGCGCCCGTACACGCATCGACCAGAGCGAGAGCAAGAGCGCGCCCATCAACGCGCTTCAATCGGCAGCGCTGCACGGGACTCGCTCGGGAAGAATGTCTCTAAAGAAGTGTGTTTTTGGTTGTGAGGGAAAGATAACCTTGTTCAGCTTCCCAAAAGAACCCACCGTTACGTGAGCAGTGGATATAGTTTGTTTTTCCGGGGCAGCAATGGAGTTTCTCAAGTGTTTTGTTGACGAACGTTTTATAAACAAGGCCCAATTCGACGCTGGATTTGCACATCGTTTAATACTGAAAGATGGAGCGGTCCCAGCTATAAAAGATCCCGGTCATGATTCAGAACTGCAGATGGTGAGTGAAACGGCATCAAATGTCTCTGTTTTGTTGGCGATCGGAGCAAGTGCTCGTCACTCTTTAGCTCCGCCCACACGGCACGCCTTCACTCTTTAGCTCTGCCCACACGGCACGCCTTCACTCTTTAGCTCCGCCCACACGACATACCTTCACTCTTTAGCTCCGCCCACACGGCACGCCTCCAGGAGCTCAGCTTTTTTCGGAGAGAATCGTAAATCTGTATCTTTCTTTTATAAATATGATAAAACTAAAGACTTTTTGGAGATATGAAGGATGCAGTACTACTCTATAGGTACTCAAGATTAACATGAGATTGGGTGAAACTGTGTGCGTTAGGTCCCCTTTAAACACCATCACTGGTTTTAAAAAAGTTACCCTTTTTTCGACTTTTAAAAAACTAATTTTCCTATAATGTTCATCTCGCAAATGCATCAGTGGATGTACTTTCAAAATAACCCTACACAACTTATTTTAAGCAGTCTGCAATTTATTTTTTAATTTCTTTGTAATACCGCTATACCAAAAAACAGCAGCATAATCAAAGTGTGACTGCACTAATGCACCAGCCAACATGTTTAGAGTTTCAGTGTCTAAGAAAGCCGCCTGTCTTGCTAAAAATGTCATTCGATTACAAACTGTCCAGACCTGATTGTCATAGGCTTTGTCATAGATGGGATAGAAAACCCTAGCGGACACATTTTGGTATTTGCTAAAAGTGCTAAAAGACTCTTAACAAACACTGAAACATCTTTATAGTAACCTCATAGCAACACCCTGGCAACCAAACACAACCTCCTTCATTACAAGAGATCTGACTGTAATGCACGGTGTTCTCAGTAAAGCATCAGTCAGCAAGGCAGGATCCTCTGTGTGTTCTGTAATAGAAAAATACTGGGCTATACTTTATTTGTGTCTTTGTTACAGTGTAATTAAATATTTAAGTGCTGAGTAATATTTATTAACTACATGTATTTACTGTATGGTTAGGATGAGGGTTTGGGTTAGGTTTAGTTGAGTGTAATTATGCATAATTTATTGTTATTACTTATAGTGAGTAACGTGTAACAAGGACACCATAAAATGTTATCAAATTATTTTTAGGGTCAGTACATTTTTTAAAATAAATTAAGGATGCATTAAATTGATCAAAAGTGACTGTAAAGACATTTTTAATGTTACAAAGTATTTCTCTTTCAAATAAATGCTGTTCTTTTGAACTTTCGATTCATCAAAGAATCCTGAAAAATAAAATGTATCATGGTTTCCACAAAAATATTGTGCAGCACGACTGTTTTCAACATTGATAATAATCATAAATGTTTCTTGAGCAGCAAATCAGCATATTATTATGATTTCTGAAGATCATGTGACACTGAAGACTGGAGTAATGATGCTGAAAATACAGCTTTGATCACAGAAATTGCAAAAAACAGCTGTTTTAAATTGTAATAATATTTCACTGTTTTTACTGTATTTTTTGATCAAATAAATGCAGCTTTGGTGAGACTTCTTTCAAAAGCGTAAAAACAAATCCTACCAACAGCAAACTTTTGAGTAGTAATATACACATTATATGTGATCTGCTCATTTAAACTAGCACTGAAAAGCTCCAAAACACAAAGTAAGATATTAAACGTTTGTTTGCAGTTGATCTCTCATATAGAGGAGCAGGGTTTAGACACAGAGGGTGTGCTGCGGATCCCTGGAGCCGCTACTAGAGTGAAGGTGAGACCGATTCTAGCATACACCATTAACATCATCACATCAGGACGTTACTGTAATGTGTTTGTTGTTTCCCAGGCCGTCTGTCATGAGCTGGAACACAAGTTTTATGACGGCATGTTCCTGTGGGAGAGTCTCAAACAGCACGACACGGCCAGTCTCCTGAAGCTGTTCATCAGGGAGCTGCCCTATCCTCTGCTGACCGTCGAGTACTTCAACGCCTTCATCTCTGTGCTGAGTGAGTAAACACACTCTGTTTCTCTCTATATGCACCAGACACTTTCTTATAAACACTCCATGTTTACATTTACATTTATGCATTTAGTAGACGCTTTTATCCAAAGCGTCTTACAGTGCATTCAGGCTATACATTTTTTTTTTATCAGTATGTTACAAGGACTTAAGATAACACAAATGTTTACTTGTGAATGCATCACAAATCATACTGCACTACTTCCTCCTTAACCTTAAATACCTCTATTGCACAATATCATGCACAGTTATTATGTAAAGTATTTGTATAGTCTGGCTTAGGTTATGTGTATGTATAGTAGGGCTGCACGATTATGACAAAAATCATAATTGTCGATTATTCCCTTAAAATTGTAATTGCGATTTATTAATTACCATTATCAAAATTTACACTGAATGATGTTTATACCATTGTTTGAAGCAACTGCATACCATATTTTTACATGAACATAAACTCTTGAAAAACCTTTATTGCTTTTCTATAATATTAAGCCTCAAATGTGAATTATACATCAGATTGGTTTATTCTTTAAATAAAGAAAAGCGAAAACTGTGAATGGTATTATAATGTTATACTAAAATTAAAACAATGTAAAAACCCTTAAAATAACCTGTAGAAAGAAAAAAAACACATCTTAAGCACGCAGGATAAAATAAGTGGACTTTGAACGATTAATTGCCACTTTGAACGATTACATAATTGTGGCATCTGTAATTGCAATTAGAAAATCGATTAATTGTGCAGCCCTAATGTATAGTCAACTGTTTATAGTATATGTACAGTTAGATTACCTATTCAATAAGTTAGCTATGTAGGTCAAAAAAAATTATTACGTCTAGTGTTGTATGTTTATATTTATGCTTATTTATGTAGCACCGTGGTCCTGCGAGACATGACATTTCATTCCACTGTATGTCCACACATGTAGCGGATTGACAATAAAGCTTGACTCTATACAGTGAAGCTGAAAGATAAATCGCAATGAAATCGCAGTCGCGATCAGGCAGAAGCTGCGATTGTCATGCGCATCTTGTCAGTGAAGCACGGTTCTGTGATCAGTAGTAAATCTCCATCCGAAGGACAGAGAAACTACAAGAAACCCAGGAAATCCCTATCACTTGCTGCTGAATAAACTGAATATTTAACTGCTTTCATTGATTCAACGTGACTAATAAACACACGACTACATAGTGATGGGAGAAACAAACCTTTTCGAAGCTTTGAATCACTTGAACCAATCGCTTTGCAAAATGATTCACTGTTTGAAGCGCTCGAAACACCACATACTAGTGACGCCTGCTGGTCAAAAGTGTGTAAATGCAACAAAAACTTGCATAAAAACAGCTTTTAAAAACCCATTGCAAATGTTTTATTGAAATTATAACACATTAAATGCAATAAAAATAATTAAATACCATTAAGTATGAAGTGTCTGTATAATATGTGGTTTTTAAAATATTTTATATTAATTTGCAGGGCTTGTTTTGTTTGTTTTATGGAGAGCTTGTATATAGAGGCCAGTAAGAGACAACAACTTCTGGTTACACTTTAGAGTAGGGAACACTTATTCACTATTAACTACGACTTTTCCCTCAATAAATTCCTAATTTGCTGCTTATTAATAGTTAGTAAGGTAGTTGTTAAGTTTAGGTAATGAGTAGGATTAGGGATGTAGAATAAGGTTATGTAGAATAAGGCATTAATATGTGCTTAATTACTACTAATAAATGGCTAATATTCTAGTAATATGCACGCTAATAAGCAACTAGTTAAGAGACCCTAAAATAAAGTGTTACCCAACTTCTCAACCTTTTAATTACACAAATGTATCGTAAAAATGTCTACAAATTGATCAGATCAGGTAAAAATCATAGACGCTGGTTTAATGGTTCTCCGCTGGGCAAACCATTTAAATTTCGAAACGTTTTGAAACAGTTATGACGTAATGAAGCCTCGTTTACTGAAATCACGTGACTTTGGCAGTTTGATACGTGCTCTGAACCACTGTTTCGAAACAAATGATTCGCAAAAAGCTTCATGAAGCAGTGCTTCGAAAGCGCCCATCACTAGGACTACGACAGTATATGATTTATCTGAGTTCATATTATAATTATTATTAGAATTTTCATTACAATAAAGTATATAATAATGCAATGCTAATTGATATAGCCTTTATCACTGCTTAGAATACTATGAAATATTACGTGCCTTATTCTGTGTAAGAAGCCACATCATCTCACAGAAGGATTTATTTTAAAATTGAGATTTATACATAATCTGAAAGATGAATAAATAATCTTTCCATTGATGTATGGTTTGTTATGATAGGACAATATTTGGCCGAGATGCAACTGAAACAGAGATACAAATGAAAATCTGGAATCTGAGGGTGCAAGAAAATCAAAATATTGAGAAAATCACCTTTAAAGTTGTTCAAATGAAGTTCTTAGCAATGCATATTAATAATCAAAAATTAAGTTTTGATATATTTACGGTAAGAAATGTACAAAATGTGTTCATGGAACATAATCTTTACTTAATATCCTAATGATTTTTGGCATAAAAGAAAAATGGATAATTTTGACCCATACAATGTATTGTTGGCTATTGCTACAAATATACCTGTGTTACTTATGACTGCTTTTGTGCTCCAGGGACACATATGTGGTATTTTCACATGCTTTCAGATGGAGCAGCATTTACTACACAGAGCCGTAGTTCACTGAGAAGCTACGCAAACAGCTGTCACTATCGCAAACAATTTCTTCGATTTCATAATCGCACGATTACATCGTTTGTGAATATTTATTTTTGCGTAACTTGTCAGTGAACTACGGCTCTGTGTAGTAAATGCTGCTCCATCTGAAAGCACATGATGGAGATTTACCACTGATTACACAACCGGCTTTACTGACGAGATGCGCATGACAACCGCATTCGATTAATCGCGCAGCCCTAGCTGAAAGCGTGTGTGTGGTCTGTGTTTCTGCTGCTGTGTGTCAGTGATTGTTGTGATTGTGTTGGTTCTGATCAGAGCTGCCCACTAAGAAACAGCAGCTGCAGGCTCTCAATCTGCTGGTGCTGCTGCTGCCCGAACCCAACAGAGACACTCTCAAGGTACGACACACCTTCACTGTGCATTCACACTTCACTTTTCCTCAGTGTGTGGTTCACTCAGCATTGACATCTGGTCTTTGTGACTACCAGTCAACTCATTTTCCCTTAAAACTCATCTTTGATCATCAAAGTGACATTTAAACATTTTTTCCCCATTAAAATAATTTCTTTATGCCTTAAAAGGTCTTGAATGTAACTCTACACCCTAACCTCATTTCATATACACAGACTCATGAATATGCATATTAGTCCCCGCCTCCACTCGATCTCTAACCCGCTCCACTTTCACTCAGTTAAAGTCCCCCTGTAGTGAAAATCAACTTTTTTATGTTGTTTATTTGTCTATGTGGTGTTTTTAATATGCTTTTAGACAAACCATGTGCCAATCCATTAATCAACACCATTGCTGAGTATTTTCTCCTTAAAACTATAGTTTCCCATAAAGGCTGACCCAGAAACACGGTCAAACTTCAACAACCAATCACGCCAAGGGATAGATTCCTATCACTAGCATGCAAAATATACCAATACCAGCACAAAACCAAAAATAAATTAGAGCAAAAAACCCATGAAGCCGTGGTTTAATGTTAATTTAGATCCGCTAACTTGCATTATAACCCGCGGCAACAGTGTAAAAGTAGCCCGCAATCAGACCCACCTCACGTCTGTACTTCACAGGCGTTCCTCGCGGGCGCAAACTGGAATCACAAACGGCTGCATTCAGTCTTAATGGCATTTTAGGACACAACATCATCAAGTAAGTAACTGTAATGAATGTTACAGTATTCACTGTAGTTGTCCGCTAGTAAAAACATAGTTTTATCAGTCATTATCCGTGTCTGCCATTGTTTTGCATTTACTACAGTTCAGTGGATCAGGAGGCGCTGGCTGGTGTGACTGAGTGGAGGCGGGGCTAATTTGCATATTCATAGATCCGCGTATGGTAAATGAGGCAAGGGTGTAGAGTTACATTCAAGCTATTTTAAGGCATGAGAAAATTATTTTCACAAGAAAAAACATTTAAATATGTAATTTTAATGATCAAAATGAGTTTTAAAGGATAAAATATTTGACTACAGAGGTACTTTAAGTGAAGCAGTAAATGCTACAGTATAGCAAGTGGCAATATTGGAATATTGTAGAAAACGGGCGGTTTCAATCTGTGTTTTTGAGATTGTCTTGAGTACACTGCGGTTTTAAGGAGAAGATGTTCAGCAATAGGGGTGTGCGATATTTGTCTGCGACGATATCGTATCGAGTAGGTCACTTAATGTGCAAAAAACAAACATGCATGCAAACAGTCCAAAAGCTTTCACTGCATGATGAAGAATGCCGTTAGAAAGACTCTATTATTTAGTTATGAAAGCAAAAATATCCCTGTATGGGTTTTTGTTTATTTATAAGATATGATATACAGTAGTTACGTAATACCACACAAGCATCAGTGCCGTTTTCCTGAATGTCAGCATGTGAGCATGACCGGAAATGTGATATTATTTTATATAACAGTTCAACAAACTTAAAGGGATAGTTCACTTTGAAATTAAAATTTGGTATCTATCAGCTTACCCCAAGGGCATCCAAGATGTAGGTGTCTTTTTTTCTTCAGTAGATCCAATTTTGATGTTTTTAGGTCAAACCGTTCTAGTCTGTCAGTCATATAATGGCAGGTATAGGTCACTGTCTCTATAAGAGGGAAAAAGAACATGCACAGAGAAATCAAAATTAAACAATTCCCCATCGTAACTACACATTGATGGCCTAAGACACGAAACGAGCGGTTTGTGTGAGAAAACCAGTATTTATATCGTTTTTTACCTCTTGTACACAACCATGTCCAAGTGATCTGAGTGCACACACATCCGGTGTGTGACGTGTGTGCGCGCGCTCTGGCTCGTCGGCGTCAACGCTTGATGGAGGGCGTGTCTGAAGCATGGTGCTGACGCAACTTTTCAAGCGCCAACGGCGCTTGAAAACTTTTCAATCAGCCAATCAGATCGCCTCATGCAAATACCCAACCAGTTCATGCAACACCAGAGAAGTATGTGATTGGTTGTTGTAACTATGACCGCGTCAGCACCACGCTTCAGACACGCCCTCCGTCAAGCGTTGACGCCGACGAGCCAGAGCGCGCGCACACACACGTCACACACCGGATGTGTGCGGCACTCAGATCACTTGGACATGGTTGTGTACAAGAGGTAAAAAACGATATAAATACTGTTTGTTTTCTCACACAAACCGCTCGTTTCGTGTCTTAGGCCATCAATGTGTAGTTACGATGGGGAATTGTTTAATTTTGATTTCTCTGTGCATGTTCTTTTTCCCTCTTATAGAGACAGTGACCTATACCTGCCATTATATGACTGACAGACTAGAACGGTTTGACCTATAAACATCAAAATTGGATCTACTGAAGAAAAAAAGACACCTACATCTTGGATGCCCTTGGGGTAAGCTGATAGATACCAAATTTTTATTTCAAAGTGAACTATCCCTTTAAGTCTGTTACATTTTAGACACAATTGTCTGTTTTTTTCTGTTTGGTAAATGAAAATAGTTCCACACTGAGCTGAAGCAGAACATTCCTGCAACACTGTAGGGTTTTCGTTCCCAAATGAATTGGTATTTTAAACAAATCATTTGAGTCAATGATTCAGTGATCCGTTCATAAATCACTTGCTTTGTTTTTAAATGAAGCAGCCATTTTGAACGAATCATTTGAATGAATGAAACATTGAGTCACTCATTAAAGGGATAGTTCACCCAAAAATTTAAATTGTCGTCATTTACTGACCCTCAAGTAGATCCAAACCTGTATGCATTTCTTTGTTCTGAACACAAAGGAAGATATTTTGAAGAAAGTTTGTAACCAGGCTGTTTTGGGGCACCATTGACTTCAATAGTATGAGAAAAAAAATACTATGATCCAGAACTGCTCTGTTTCCCTCATTCTTCAGAATATCTTCCTTTGTGTTCAGCAGAACAAAGACATTCATACAGGTTTGGATCTACTTGAGGGTGAGCAAATGATGACAGAATTTTCATTTTTGGGTGAACTGTCCCTTTAAGACAGGGACTTGTGTTTTTAGTGTCGTATTTATTTATTTATCCATGTCAGGCCTAAACCAGCCAAGATACCAGCACAAAAACACACTAAGCAAAATATTGCTTAATTATCATTATCTGACAAATCTCATTAAATATTGGGATATTTTTTTTTTGTCGATATTGCACATCCCTACTCAGCAATGGTGTTGACTGATGAATTTGCACATGGTTTGTCTTTAATAAGCATGTTAAAAACACCGCTCCATTCACACTGAGGACTGAAGCAGATTGTTTTGAGCTGAGCAGTGTTTCTGTGTCTCTCAGGCTCTGATGGAGTTCTTCCAAAGAGTGATCGACCACAAGGACAGGAATAAGATGACGCTGAACAATGTTGCAGTGGTGATGGCGCCCAACATCTTCATGTGTAAGGGCTTCCGCAGTAAGATCAGTGAACAGCAGGAGTTCGCTATGGCCACTGGCACGGCTAACATCGTCAGGCTGCTCATCCGCTACCAGAACCTCCTCTGGACGGTACTGTTATACCACATATTACACTCAATGTGAGACTGAATGTTGCTGTTCAGAGAGGGTTTGTCTCTGAGACTCTCTCTGTTCTTAAAGGTTTTGTTGTAACTAGGGATGTAACGATTCACTTAACTCACGGTGTGATACGATAGGGCTGCTCGATTATGACAAAAATCATAATCACGATTATTTTGGTCAATATTTTAATCATGATTATTTAAAACGATTATTAGTGGGCCATATGACCAAAACTTTATATGAAAGATTTATTTAAAGATAGTGATCAAATATATATTTTCTGTAAATAAGGTTGCTATGACATCTACATTTTAGAGACAGTGAAATTTCACATTTCTCAATACCACGGCAGAATACCTAATATTAGTTAAAAAAGCAAAAAAGGTCCTCAAAATTATTGAAAATAATTAAACTGCCAGTAATAAAAGAATGCAACAGAATAAAAAAGATACAAATGAAACAAAAGCTGTGCTTTAAGTTTGTTTTAATGCAAATCTAAAGTAGCTATTCAGTTAACAGTCTACTAGAGAAATTAAATAACCTAATGTAAAATAAAACCGCATAGTCTTCACTGTAAGAATTACACTTCCTTTGTTTCTAATTAAAGCTTCAAAACTCCTTTAGTTAAGAGCAGTGAGTGATTTTGAATTTGTCTTTTGTTGTTTGATTAATATTAAGCACACATTCGCAGCAGGAATATAGCGCGCTGTCACTTTAAGAGCCACACGGATCCAATTTACTGTTACACATGTGTTTTCATTCTCAACTCTTTACGTTCATTTATTACATAAACGATGAGGGTTTACGTGAATAATCACTAAGCGCTGCATTTTGACACATTTTTGCGTGTATTTGACCATTTAGGTGCTAAAAGATGACTTTACATGTCCGTGTTGTGCTCCGTCTCTGAGCGCATACACAGTAATCTTCCCGAGGAAGCACAAGTTCTCTTTCACACTTTTAAAAACATAAATAAATCTAATCAACTTAAATAAATCAAGCACGTCCCATTTTGCAAAAGTCTCGTTACATGATTTTACTGACTTGCACGTGAAATTGGGCTTTTATGGAGGAGTGAAAGAGCACCGCTGGAATGGGGTGCAAATAATCGTTTTATATTGATTACTGTATTTTCATAATCGTTGGAGGCCAAAATCGAAATCGAAACTGAATTTCGATTAATTGCACAGCCCTACGATACTGATTTCACGATACGATTTTTTTAACAAAATGAGATTTAAAACAAAATAGAAATGAAAAGGTGTCCTTTTATTATTTCGCAGACAAAATGCTAAACATTTCTTTCTGAAATTGAAATATGTCAAATAACAAAACTAAATTGTAATTTTAAAACAAACCTCAAATCAAATGAAAGAAATCTCAATGTAAACAAACTAAGGGCCCTATTTTAACGATCTAAGTGCATGGTCTAAAGCGCACGGCGCAGGTGCACTTGTGTACGAATGCACTTTTGCTAGTTTAACGACGGGAAAAACGGTCAGCGCGTCCGGCGCATGGTCTAAAAGGGTTGTCCCTAGTTCTCTTAATGAGTAATGGGTGTGTTCTGTGGCATAACCTGCAATAAACCAATCAGAGTCTCATCTCCCATTCACTTTAAGAGTCAGTTGTGCTCGTGCCATGGTGGATTCGCTATTTACACGGCAAGCGCAAAAGACTGAACGCGTCTCCAGAGAGCAAACGGAGCTGCTCGTGCGTGAGAGAGCCTAATTCTGATACATGCAATGACTATCCATTATGACATGTAGGCATTCTTATATTTATGTAGCCTACACATTAATAATCTTTTACATTATAATCCTTAATTTTTTATATTTGGCATGTTTGTGTGCTGCTGCGCGTGCTTGTGTGTGTTATAAGCTAAGTGTACGTGCGTTGTGGACCTGCCTATAGGCGCATATTACTAATGCGCTCTTTAAGTAACAACATAATACTGCGCCATTGACTTTAGACCAGGTTCTGGTTGATCAACGGCGCAGTTTATTTCAGATGCCTCAAAATAGCAACGCGCCAACATATGCACCTGAACACACCTCGTTTTCAGACCAGCACACCCATGAGCGCACAAATGGGTGCAAATGCATTTGCTATT
This sequence comes from Schizothorax lantsangensis, assembly GCA_027422415.1. Lineage (NCBI taxonomy): Eukaryota > Metazoa > Chordata > Actinopteri > Cypriniformes > Cyprinidae > Schizothorax > Schizothorax lantsangensis. The sequence continues at coordinate 31,729,781 of CM049855.1, forward strand.
TAAACAATGTGGCGCAGGGCGTGAAAATGATAACTGCGTCGGGCTGAAACTAGCAAAAAACACCTGTGTCGTGCCTGGCGCCGCATTGCACCGGGTGTATAATAGGGCCCTAAGCCTTTGTCTGTGCTCTTTCCTTGGATAATTTCAAAATTTGAAGCAAAAGCTGAATGGTCTGACTTTAGTTTTGTGAAACTATACTACATAAAACATCTGAATGGAACGAAAACAGCAGACGAGCTGAATGAGATGCAGATTCACTTTCTGCCAGCAGGTGGCGCTTATGGGACAGCAGCAGTGTTGACAAGTCTGTGGTTTTCCCGCAGAATCGGGCTACTTTAACACTGTTCCCGCTGGTTGTTATTCATGTCCGCGGTTGAAGTGACCCCAATAACGTGATATTTAGCCCCTGGAATGTGAATTTTACCAGGGAAACCCCTCCAAAAAAGTGTATTTTACCCACCGGAATGCTATTTTTACCGGTGGACCCCCTCGAAAATGTGATTGGGCTAGTTTTGAGTAACAATTGGGTGGGTTTTGTTGTGAACACCTGGCAACCCTGAACAGCAGCGATACAGCATTTCTTTGGTTGCCTCTGTAAACAAAGCAGCGCTGCAGTTATGAACACTACTTTAATATGCATTATACAGAGGGAAGATGAAAAGAAAATACCATCTAAACTTTTCTGAAGACAGTCAGTTCCCCTCAGAGACACATTCATTTAAACTCACACCGTAATCGCAATTCATTTTAGAGCCCTGCACGGGCCTCAAATTTAGGCCCTAGCCCGGCCCTGGCCCGAGACGCTCAGGCCCTAGCCCGGCCCGTGTCCGACAGCTTATCAGAATTACCGGCCCGAGTCCGACCCGAGCCCGTCTTTCTTCTCCCAAAACAGCTTATAGCCTACTACTGTTTCGGCTATTAAAATACTTCAGTTTTGTATGTAATGGCAAAATTATTATATTTAGTTTAGTTTTTTATTAAGTTAATTTAGAGAAACGTTTGGAGCGTTTTTGTTCGTTAAATATAAGTTTTTGTTTTTTAAAGTAACGACCAAGCGGCCAGCGGCATAGTGAGCTGATCATAGCCATGTTTGATCAATTTAGCCTTCTCAAATCATCACGACTTGCCTAACATAAAATCTATAGATATACTAAAACAGTTCAAGCATATAACAATGTTTAAACGTTAAACCTGCGCTATAATAATAATGTGCGCTAGCCTATATCCAAGTTTGTGTGGAGAGTGGAAGCTAAAGCAGCTCTGCAGGACATGGAGGCACCAGAGCAAACACTTGCATTTTTTTCAGTGGAAACAACTTAAAATAGCATACGCCGTCATTTCTTTCTGATAAAGGTAAGAGTAATACATCATTTGGAACTGTAAAGGGTCTACTTTTATTTGTGTAGCTTTCTATAGAAAGCTTTAAATTATCACTTAACGAAATAAAAAAAATCGAAAACAAAAACTCTTTTATTATAATCTTAATCATAATCAATAAAGATGTATTTCTCTCTAAAGGCGCGTCTGAGGAGACGACGAGTCAGGATCAGCAACTTCATCCTTGCAACACGGACTCAGAAAACATTACTTTATTAGTAAATAATTCAAATATCTCCTTACTATTTCCCGTGGACACATTCGTGGTTATGTTTGCTAATATGATGCTAATCATTCTAATATGATGATTTGCTGCTCAAGAAACATTTCTGATTATTATCAATGTCGAAAACAGTTGTGCTGCACAATATTTTTGTGGAAACTGATGCATTTTATTTTTTCAGGATTCACAGATGAATAGAAAGTTCAAAACAACAGCATTTATTTGAAATAGAAATCTTTTATAAATGTCTTCACTGTCACTTTTGATCAATTTAAAGGGATAGTTCACTTTGAAATTAAAATTTGGTATCTATCAGCTTACTCCAAGGGCATCCAAGATGTAGGTGTCTTTTTTTCTTCAGTAGATCCAATTTTGATGTTTTTAGGTCAAACCGTTCTAGTCTGTCAGTCATATAATGGCAGGTATAGGTCACTGTCTCTATAAGAGGGAAAAAGAACATGCACAGAGAAATCCAAAATTAAACAATTCCCCATCGTAACTACACATTGATGGCCTAAGACACGAAACGAGCGGTTTGTGTGAGAAAACGAACAGTATTTATATGGTTTTTTACCTCTTGTACACAACCATGTCCAAGTGATCTGAGTGCGCACACGCATCCGGTGTGTGACGTGTGTGTGCGTGCGCTCTGGCTCGTCGGCGTCAACGCTTGACGGAGGGCGTGTCTGAAGCGTGGTGCTGACGCAACTTTTCAAGCGCCAACGGAGGCATCAGCCAATCAGATCGCCTCATGCAAATACCCAATCCCGTTCATGCAACACCAGAGAAGTATGTGATTGGTTGTAGTAACTATGACGGCGCGTCCGCACCACGCTTCAGAGCGCGCGCACACACGTCACACACCGGATGTGTGTGCGCACTCAGATCACTTGGACATGGTTGTGTACAAGAGGTAAAAAACGATATAAATACTGTTTGTTTTCTCACACAAACCGCTCGTTTCGTGTCTTAGGCCATCAATGTGTAGTTACGATGGGGAATTGTTTAATTTGGATTTCTCTGTGCATGTTCTTTTTCCCTCTTATAGAGACAGTGACCTATACCTGCCATTATATGACTGACAGACTAGAACGGTTTGACCTAAAAACATCAAAATTGGATCTACTGAAGAAAAAAAGGACACCTACATCTTGGATGCCCTTGGGGTAAGCTGATAGATACCAAATTTTAATTTCAAAGTGAACTATCCCTTTAATGTGTCCTTGATTAATAAAATCATTAATTTCTTTAATACTTCAATTAATTTTCAGTGAAATCACTACTCTTCTACTGTGATGCTGTAGAAATAGTGACCAACAACATGTTCTGATGCTGGAATACCAGATCGAGATGCTCAAGTGAGTCTTTTCTTGTGTCTCAGATTCCCAAGTTCATCCTGAATCAGGTGCGCAAACAAAACATGGAGAACCAGCGGAAGATGAACCGAGACAGAGCGGTTAAAAAACTACTGAAGAAGATAGCGTACGACCGCGAGAGAGCCTCTAACAAACAGGAGAGCAACGCTGAGGTGATTACACAAACACAGAGCAGTACACTGAACTGAAGGAAATATAATCACACAACTTACACATCATTACAGTAGTGTTAGTGTTTCCCACCCTGGCCCATTGAATGAATCAGAGTTAGAGCTCCACTCTGACACCTAGTGGACACACTGAGCAACTGCATGCAGTGCCTGTCCTTCATCTGCTGGGAGCAATGCAGTGACAGAAATATATGGACAGGTGGAAATATAAGATACGAGGCTCTCAAAGGTGTTATTTTTATACACAGAAAAGATCCTGCAGATACAGACGCTTGATTTGATACGTTAACCCTATAAAACTACTGGTTTCATATTTGATTTTTATTTTAAATATGGCCTCTAAATGATCGGCATGTTTCACACAATCTACTCCATGCCTTCTGTCATCTGATTGATTTAAGTTAGAAGGCATTTTAGTAAATTGTCCAAACGTCCAGCTTCAGCTGCTGCTTCTCGTGTCAAATCTTGACTGATTTTATCAAGTAAAGGTCAGAATAACTGCAGTCATATCTCCAGATGAACACTTACTGGACTGAAGCAGCTCAGCTTTACTTGATTCTCCATCAATCATGTTTTAGTCTCAAATCTGATCATCAGGATCTTTTGAGGAGCTTTACTTTCACTGTTCCTCAGCGGAGGAATGATCTTCATCTCACATCTTCTGAGGAGCCTTTATTATTCATCTCTCAATCAGCATTGCATTATATGTTTGGATCATTTCAATCTCATCTTACTAAAACATATTACTGGAGATATAGAGCGACGACTGATATTTAGATCATTTTATGTCAGCATCTGCTGTACTGTTATAAGATCTCATTGATTTACATTACAAGCATCAGAATTTCATTAAATAAATATCAGCATCTGCATAAAAGTTTGGGTCTCTGAATAAAACTGAGTTGCTTTTATCTCCATATTCTCACTATGTCAGACTATATGAATCATAAAAGCCTGATGGATTGAAGGAACACAAACCTTTTTTTAATATGTTGACATTAGGTTTCATTAAAAATGTAGATTGTTCTGATTATTATTTCAAATAATAATCAGGGTTAATATGAAAGTGAGTGTTGAAGTACTCTTTAGGGAAGCTGTAGGTGTTTGTATGTGTGTCCCAGGACAGAGGGAGGTTTGCTCTGTGTGTGTGTGTGTGTTTATGGTGTGTGTGTGTGTGTTTATGGTGTGTTTGATGTGTGTGTTTATGGTGTGTGTGTCTGTGTGTTTATGGTGTTTGATGTGTGTGTTTATGGTGTGTGTTTATGGTGTGTTTGATGTGTGTGTGTGTGTGTTTATGGTGTGTTTATGGTGTGTGTTTATGGTGTGTTTGATGTGTGTGTGTTTATGGTGTGTTTGATGTGTGTGTTTGTGTGTTTATGGTGTGTGTTTATGGTGTGTTTGATGTGTGTGTGTTTATGGTGTGTGTGTCTGTGTGTTTATGGTGTGTTTATGGTGTGTGTTTATGGTGTGTTTGATGTGTGTGTGTGTGTTTATGGTGTGTGTGTCTGTGTGTTTATGGTGTGTTTATGGTGTGTGTGTCTGTGTGTTTATGGTGTGTGTGTCTGTGTCTGTGTCTGTGTGTATTTATGGTGTGTCTGATGTGTGTGTTTATGGTGTGTGTGTCTGTGTGTGTTTATGGCAGTGGTTCTCAGACTTTTTTGGTCGCGCCCCCCTTTAAACCTATAATAAAATCTGCCCCCCCCTCCCCGAATCCCCATCCCAACTAATTTCACTAAACATTATGAAAAATTAATGCTTTTTTTTATTTAAAATGCCTACAGGGGGGAAAAAAACACCTGCATCAATTGAATCATTGAAAAATAGCATAGAGTGAATAACTGTTATTATTATTCTCTCTGTTATCTTATTTATTTATTTTTGTGGGTTTCATGCTGTCCGCTAAAGGCTTAGGACACACAGAGGCCTTTCCTCCTCACCAACGAAATTAACACCGTGTCTACACCGGACACGAGCGGCAAAATAAGTTACAGCAGAACCCATTATAATAAGTGATGCTGTCTTCACACTGGATACGGCGCGGCGCGACAATCCCCGACATTAAACTGATGCCTCGGTTTAGTTATGACGTACTGACACAAAATTAAAATGATTTACAACGGTCGCTTTGTCGTGTCCAGTGTAGAGCTGTTGCGGTGCGAGCCGCGCGACGCGCGTCCGGTGAGTGAAGTCGAGAGCAAGAATGCATATGCCCCTTCATATTTTCTGCATTTAGCTTTTGAATGAACAGCACCTGCCTGGGTCTGTGCGACTTCGTCTATGGCCTTTCACAAACCGATCCATCTCTCATTCTAAGTTACTTCCTTTGGCTGTTTACTGTTTTATTTTTTATTTTTCTGCTGATGGCCCGCGCCCCCCCCCCCCCCCCCTGCAATACTCGTGCGCCCCCCCTGGCGGGCGCGCACCGCACTTTGAGAACCACTGGTTTATGGTGTGTTTGATGTGTGTGTTTATGGCGTGTTTGATGTGTGTGTTTATGGTGTGTTTGATGTGTGTGTTTATGGTGTGTTTGATGTGTGTGTTTATGGTGTGTTTGATGTGTGTGTTTATGGTGTGTTTGATGTGTGTGTTTATGGTGTGTTTGATAGTGGTGGGCAAAGCGAGGCTTCGTGAAACACCGAAGCAGTCGAAGCAAATGTGTCGAGGCTTAGAAACATTTCGACACCCGTCTCTACGGTGACACCTAGTGGTCATTTTCAAGTATTGCTCTGAAACAGTGTTGACAAAGAAACAGTTAAGCGAATTGACGAATTATAACGTATGCTGTGTTAGTTGGATCCACCAAGTGATTTGGGGGAGTGGTTAGTGTGCTGTCTCCTTGGGTTCGAATCCTGGGTGAAGCAGTCATTTTCACAAAATTATAATAAACAATTAAAATGTGTTTTTATTGTTCTGTTCTTGTAATGTTGAAACATCGGTCTGACGTCTGAATGAACTCTATGTGAATAAATAAGTGTTATTTTGGTAATGAAAAATAGACAATAATATATAGCCACAATGTCTTACTTTTTTTTATATATAAAGATTTTTTTTAAAAAAATATGAATTGTTCTGCTGTTGATGGACTTAGCCTACTTCTTTTTTTACATAGAATTTCTCCAGCCTCACAAAAACCCACGAAGTGAAGATGCTTTAACTCCAGTTTTATACTTTGTGGGAGTTAGGTTGAGACAGATGTGCAATTGTGTGATTGGTTCCCGACCCTGTCAATCAAACACAGAATCGGCAGGTATGCCACGCCTCCAAACACTTGTGACACGCCCCGATGCTTCGAATCGCCTTAGTCACGTGACATGAGTGTTTCGAATCACGCTTCGGAGCAGTGTTTCGAAACATCTGCGCTTCGGGATCTCGACACCGTGTCGAAACGTCAGTTTCGCCTCTGCCATCCCTAGTGTTTGATGTGTGTGTTTATGGTGTGTTTGATGTGTGTGTTTATGGTGTGTTTGATGTGTGTGTGTTTATGGTGTGTTTGATGTGTGTGTTTATGGTGTGTTTGATGTGTGTGTGTGTTTATGGTGTGTTTGATGTGTGTGTTTATGGTGTGTTTGATGTGTGTGTGTGTTTATGGTGTGTTTGATGTGTGTGTGTGTTTATGGTGTGTTTGATGTGTGTGTGTTTAATGTGTGTATTCAGGCTGAAGGGGGCTTCATTAGGGTCCAGGCTCCTCAGTTCTCGATGGTGTCTATGGCTGTACAGCTGACGGAGGATTTAAAGGCCTCAGATGTTCTGATGCGCTTCCTCAGTCAAGAAAGGTGAGCATGCACTAATGATCAATTAGCTTTAATAAGCACATCTTCAGTGAGACCACCAGTGACTCTCGGGCTCTAATGTATATACTGTATATCCACAATTGTAGTCTATTTTAGGAACAATCTGATATTTTGTAGTGGTGCTTGTGATATGTTGTGCTCAATGAGATTGTGTTGTGTTGTTACAGGTCTCTGTCTGTGAAACGAGAGGATCTGTGTCTCTATGAGATGGGAGGAAACATCAGTGAGTGTCTAATAAGTGTCATTAATTACAGTCACACAGCCACACAATACACAAGGCATTTCATAACACATAACTAACCATACAAACCATGTATAGTTAGGATAGTAAAATAAATAGATCTTCAACTTTATTTGTCTCCCAGCGGGCAACTAGGGAGGAGAAACACCTTCCAGATCTTTTGTTGTTGATGTTAAAGCCACAAACAATATTTTGTATATAGGCTTTATTTAGAATATTTGTGATCTATGCAACTCATGGTAATAATATTAATACATTTCGGTTTGATTTTATAGGCATTTTTGTGCCATAAACAGTTCTAGAAAATGCCACGTGATTATCAATGAAAGGATTTATGAAACAATTTCTTCTTTGCTTATGTTTTCTTATTTAAGAATAAAGTTAAGAATATTAGGACTGTTGGTAACACTTTAGTATAGGGACCAATTCTCATTATTAACTAGTTGCTTATTAGCATGCCTATTATTAACATATTGGCTGTTTATTAGTACTTTATAAAGCACATATTCTTCATGAGCATATTCTACATCCCTAATCCTACCCCATACCTAACCTAAACAACTAAGCAGCAAATTAGGAGTTTATTGTCGCAAAAGCCATACATTCACTCCAGACTGAGCGCAAGAAAGAGAAATGACTGCAAGATGACTTTTGAGGTGTTTTCATTGAGCTGGTCAGCAGGTCTTCCTCAAGACCTGCCATACAATCAGATAACATCTTATTAGAATATCTTAAACTTCTTAAGAAGATATTTGAGTCTGGTGCAGAAGCAGCGCTCTAGTGCACACAGTATGTGCTGTTGTCTGATGTGTGTGTGTGTTTGTCTAGAGGAGAGATGTCTGGATGAAGAGACGTACATCAAAGCTCTCCTGGAGCTCAACCCCAGTGCAGAGTGGGTCATTAAATCTGTCCAGCACTGACCGAGCCGCCCACAAGACATGCCAATCACCCCATCACCACCACGCGCCTTACAGTCCACCGCAAACAGACCGTTAAAGGGAAGGCAGCAGGATTCAGAGCCTAACGTGAGCGATCTGAATATATTTCACATTCAGCCCGTCGTCTGCCACTGCTCAGACCAAACGAACCGCACACCTCCAACACTATAACCTTCACAGATACGATGCTTGGGTAGCAGTTGTATGAACATCCTTTATAGTAAAAGCCAAAAAAACTCAGTGTCTGTGGTCATTTAGTCTGGTTTGGCACTTTTTAATCACTTGTGAAGAATTGGTTGTTTGATAGTACAAAAATCTGACACTAATTTACCAGGTTTTCTCAAAAATCTCAGAAATAATCTCCAGGTCATGTTTCATCCTAGAAGAAAAAAAGAATAAACTGTATTTTGCAAGAAGCTTGTCATAATTAAATATTTCCACTCTTAATCCGTATTACTGTGACACTCAAAAATACTCATAAATCATAACCATTACATTCTCAATACTGTTGAAAGAGTTAATATTTTGTGTTTTTATCATTGCAGTCAGCAGTCTTTTATTAAGGTAATGAGGACCTGGGGATATGCTTAATTATCATGAAAATAATGTTACAATGCAAATAATGATCAGTCAGTTTAAAAAAAAAAATTGTCTGTAATTTATTTAAAAAAAAAAACACTTAATTAATTTGTTAATTTTTCTTTTGGGGTAAAATATGACCCAGACATGTTAGAGTTTTATCAGATGCACCCAGCCACAAATCTCATTCATATATAGATTATATATATTGCATGAAAATATCATCTCAGACAAGTGAAGTACTGAGGTACACCTACATTTCACACGTTTCTTCTTTAAACCTTTGATTATTTGTGAGTGGTCTCTTAGTATTGTAGCAATCTCTGCTTTAAATCAGTCACATGACTTCAGTCTTACAGTAGCTCACACTGCCAATAAACGTTTGCGCTCTATTACTTCAGTCGCTCCCAGGGATCTTGGATGTACTTTTTTCATGTTGGGAGAAAATAATGCAAGTCGGATAATATTGTATATCTATAAAGGATTCACGACTGAAAACAACAGGAATCAAGTTTCTCAGCTAAACACAGACCTCATAAAGTACTTCAATGGAGGGAAACACTTGGCACTTAAACTGACCTTGTCTGTTATTTACAGTGATGCAGATGTCATTTCAATGAGTAGTTTTGAGCTGTGATTTTTATTTTTTACTGCTACGTGCTTTTATTGTGCTGGAAACTGTGAATATGGCGAAAATGACTGTTGCTGTATGTGTTAATGCTTCTGAAAATAACCACTAAACGTTTTTGTAAATAAATGTGTAATTCCTCATCTCTGTCCACTGGATTTTATTCACTGATCTGATTGTTGGTAATACTGTGCAGTGTAGAGAAGGAGAATCGTTACAGGTTTAGGTCTTTACCCGTTTATAGTGTTCCCGAAAGGTCTTTGACAGGTTAGATGCCATATTGAATTTATCATAGTTAATAACGAGGCTGTGAGGAATAGACTTAGTCTTAACAATGGCATGCAATGTAGAAAGATCCTAGATCATGTCATTTTCACAATGCAAAACTGTTTTATGGAGTCTACTGATTTTTTTTTTCCTGAAAGACATTTCGTAAGCTGAACTATTGGTCTGATGTTAAACAACGGTACCATCCATTGAGCACACTGTACTTCAGTTCTTCACAGCCTCGTTTTCATTCCTGTCAGAAATGAAAGTGGCTCTACCCTGACCAAGGTCTAGTAGTTTGGAGCTGGAAGGAAAACTTTGAGGTTCTTCTGAACCAGGGGGCGTACTACAGAAAGTTTCTTATCTTAGGTCTTAACTTAAGATATGTTAAGATAATGCTTGGCATTATCACCAAGAAACCAACACTGCGCGAGCTGCTGATGAGGTAAACAAAAGCTACTTCACTTTGAAAATCGCCTTTTGCAAAAAAACGTAAGGAATTAGTCACTTGCACTACAACTAGTAATGCTCCGTGACGCTTTTGTTGGTCTCTAATGCTGGCTGCAGTTCCTGTTGCGCAGCAGTCTGTAATTACTTTTATAAGTGTTTTGTCATCAAAATGTAACACATCTTCAGGGTTCTCCAAGAGTGTTTCTACCATTAAACATCTCAGTTTTTTATTTTCAATTCAAATGTAAGACCATTTTTGGACAGCAGTTTTTCCGTTAGCTTTCAAGTAATTTTGAAGTTAGGACAGCTGTGAGGTTGTCCTAAAGTTAAGACAGTTTTTAGGATTTTTTGTCAAGTTAGGAGGTTTCTGTAATACCTCCTTCCTATCTGTAGTTAAGTTAAGATAAGATAACACACTTAGGAATTGCTGTTCTGTAATAGCTTTTGTCCTAAATGTGGTCCTAACTGAAATTACCATGGTTACCAAACAGATAAGGTGAGATTTTAAAGTTGGAGAACCCCCTGGAGAACATGCCCTCATAAGAAGAGACAGGGTTGGAGTACTTGCCCTGAGATGCTGAATGTGGTTGGGCTGCCTTGGTTGACACCCCTGCTCAACATCACACAGGGATCAGGGAAAGTGCCTGGCAATTGGCATATGAGTGCGGTGGTTCCCATTTTTGAAAAAGGGGACCAAAAGGATGTGTTCCAAATATTGAGGGATCACACTTTACTTGGGTAAAGCCTATGCCAGAGCGCGGGAAAGCAGAATACGTCCAGTCGTCGCAGGAACAATGCGGACTGTGGACCAAAAACTGTGACCCAACTTTTTACCCTAGCAAGAATCCTTGAAGGGGAATGGGTGTTCACTTATCCAGTCAACATGTGTTTTGTGGACTGTAAGAAAGCTCATGACCACAATCCCTGGGGTGTTTTGTGGGGACCCTACGGGAGTATGGGGTAGCTGGGCCGATTTTTTTTTTGCAGTCCATCCTTATTCAACCGTTTGTTCTCAGCTTGTTCTCAGCAGAGCCAGTGGGAGGGCACATGAATTAGGGGGCAAATATGTTTTTAAGAGGGGGCCCACCACGTTCTCAGGGTGGGGGGAAATTGTGTTTTGGGTGCACTGGCCCTGCTGAGGGGGCACAAATCAAATCTAAGGGGGCAATGTCTCTTTTTGCCCCTCATGGAGCCTGGCCTGGTTCTTAGTCCACCAGGGGTTTCCCTTGTTGCTGATCCTGTTAGTGATATTCATGGGTGGCATCGCTGCTATTTGCCAATGTGTTGCATTGATGGTCTTGATGGAGCTTTCTTGCAGCTGGGGGTAAAGCGGTGGAGATGAAGGTCAGCACCTCCAAATCTGAGGCCATGGTTCTCAGCCGGAACAAGATGGATTGCTTTCCCAAGTGGAGTTCAAGTATCTCAGGGTCTTGTTCATGAATGAGGGCTGGTCAGAGCATGAGCTTGACGGGTGGATCTTTGTGGCAATGGCAGTAATGCAGTTGTTGTACCAGCTTGGATAATTATTCCATGGTCTGTCTGAATACTAGACTGATTGGCTGGCAGGTATGCAGTAAAACAGTTTAATGCACAGGTAGTTCCAAGTCAGTTTAATCACCGTTCTATATTAATGCGCTGCTTTAATTGATGCACACTAACCAACACACACACACACACACACACACAGAGAGAGCGAGAGGTGGAGATCGTAGATCGCGCTGCACACACACACACAAACTTGTTGTCAACGCTTCCCTGCGATTTTTATTAATAAAATAGCCTAGATACTAGATTGCTACATTATATTCCTCAGCAACGAGGTGATAAAATCACTGTTTTTGAAGTAATTGTTTTTAGAGAGAGATGCACAGAAGCAGGTACTGTACACATAACTCATCTCTCTCTCGATCAATCAATCGATCGATAATTAGGCACTATAATTCATTCAAATAAACGTGGTCTTACCGCACTATTTCATCTATGTGTCTGATTTGAAGCGGGCAGAATTCTGAGCTAACTGACGAAAATAATCTTTTTACCCATTCGGTCAAATATTGCGCTGCAAAGAGCAATACTAGTTTTAACTTGTCTATAACTTGGCAAATGACCATGGAATAAGCGGGATAATCAACGGCTAGCTGTGCATTAAAGGATTTTAAATGCACTTCGTGAAGGGTGGTTGATTATCCCTTACATATTCTAATAGGCCGCTTTGTGATCACAAAACCCGGAAAACAACGCTGTAGACCAAACGAGCTGTTCGTTGTAGTTCTTGAAAAGAGATTTTAATTAAACGAAATATCTCCCTTTGGAGTGGACTTGAGCTTTGTAACTTTGCAGATCTTTTTTATGCCCAAACATACACATTACACACGGACTAAAATACAGAAAGTGAAAAAGCATAATAGGACCCCTTTAAACAAATTTTCATTTTGGGGTGAACAAATCCTTCAAATTATAACTTAAATCTGATACAATTAAACTAGAAGTACATGAAGCTTGGTGTTCCATTCATAACATCTGTGCTGTGTAGATGAAACATGTATATGATATGAAGTGTATTAATGTCAATACACAACGCATCCTTAAACACAAGACACGTTTGAAAGATGAAGGACAGGCTTTAATAGTGACTCCAGACTGTACACACTAGACATTGATATGGAAAATATGTGCATTAATAAACATTAAACCCCACAGGCACCCTTTTAAATCAATAAAAACAATGACATACCAAGTTTCCAGCAGTTCTGACACACGTGCTGGCTACAGACAGCCATTACACTCAGACAAACAAGAATAATACAGATTGTTATTACTATAACTGCTACCAAATCAGGCCAAAATCATGAAATGAAGTAACTTTAAAATTGCATATGATTTTGATACATATGATATGATAAATAAAATGTGCATACTAATCATATTTGTAATAAACTTGATCATTTTGAATACATGCTTGTGTAATGTAAATGAAACTGTCTGTTATTTTAGGAGGAGGTAGAGGATTGAATCGTGCATGTACAAACTTGATAAGACCACCTACATTTATAGTGTAACAGTTCCTTGTTTTGTGTCATTAATGTGAACAAGCATGTTTAGTTGTAGACATTTGTTCATGATGTCCAGCATGGTTCTGCAGAGGATCGGAAGCACGTGCTGTTTTCTACATGATAAGAACGTGCTTGCGGCCGTGTGATTGCACAGTGGCTTGTAACGCGTGTGTGTACTGGTCAAATGATGTCTGGATACAGTGTGGTGTGGACAGATGTCCACCTCTCATGAGGTCACACACAGCATCCAACATGGCCTTCAGCTGGGCTTTATCTGCAGAGAGAGAGAGAGGTCAAGCACAAGAAAACCTCAACATACATGAGTGTCATACACAGGGACGCCTTAAGATACCAGAGGCCCCTGGGCTACAGCATTACGGTAGGCCCCCCTACCCCAGAAAACTGTATTTGACAATTATTTGTCAAATTTCGATTTTTTTTTTCTTGTTAATATGCCAGTTCACATTCACAACACTGTTCTGCGTAAAATGTGAATATAAGTGAATATGCAAATTCACTCTTTGCCACAAGGTGGCGCTTAGGACCAGCAGAATATAGCCGTTACATAACACTATCACATGCTTTATACGGAGGTAATATGAAAAGAAAATGCCATCAAAACTTTCCTGGCTGAAATGTGAGTTTACAGATATGATTTAAACACCATAAATCACACAAAATATGAATTATTCATCATCAGTAGAACGAAACATCATGACATGTTGGCATAAATGTGGATTGTTTGGTGATTCTAACTGTGTTTTTATTTTGAAACATGCCGTGCTCACGTTTAATTAATTCAATCACAGCCGTATAAAGATTAATGATCACATTTAAGCAATAGGACGATTCCTATTTTTCCATCCCTGGATTTAAAATAGAGACTTTGAAGCAGCACCTTAATCTAAAACCTTCATCTGACACAAAGATTACATCCACGCAAGTTACTGAACTCGCTCTGTATGATGTTACAGATGGTTGTCCGATCCAGTTCCTTTCACACAGCAGTGTTGTTTCTCTTGTTAATCTACACATTAACATAAAAACACTCTTGTGCTTGGCTAACGTTACTTTACTAGCGAAATAAGTGAATGCATTGATTGTGCATCCGCTTACAGTATATCTGTGGAACAAATGGAACATACCAACTACACAAACTGTGTGGGGGGAACCTAAACTGAACCATTCACTATATATGCTACTACAACCAGGGCGTCGCTGAAAATGAGTGTGTGAGTTTGTTTACAGAATGCTGTTGTCACTGCTGCAAACTCACATATAAATAATTATTCAAAAAATATAATTTCCCTGCAGCCAGTGGACCCCCTTTCCAGTGTAGGCCCCTGGGCTTCAGCACCTTGAAGCCCGTGCATTAATGCGCCCCTGGTCATACATGTGTGAAGTAACCATGTTCTTACAGTTTCATCCATTCAACCCTTTATTTGACTTTCAGTAGCTCTGTGTTGTTTGATGGTTTACCTTCCCTGTGCTCTCTTTTCCACTGCGTTAGCCAGAAGCCCTTCAGAGTCACATTGTGGAATATAAAGGATTTCTGCATGAGAGGAAAAGGAATATAAATGTTTACAAAATTTGTTTTATGAACAGGAATATGTTTAATACAATTTAAACTGTAGATAATAAAAAGTACATGAAGGCCGTAAACTCACAGCAGGGATCTGGAGGGGTCTTTTGGCCATCCCTCCGTATGTGACCATTGTGCCTCCATAACTGAAGATACAAGAGTACAGTCATCAACACCTTCTCACTGATCGCAATCATTTTCTTATACGATACCATAAAACTGCAATATGTGTGACGCTTACTCAAGATTAGAGAGCACAAGTCCTCCGCTCAAGCCTCCTACACAGTTCAAGCCCAGTTTAGGTTTGGGAACCTCCTAAGAAAAATGTGTTTTAGGCAATTCTGTAGAAATCACTGAAACTTCATCTTATTGCAGAAGAGAAGAATCCCCCACCTCGAAGACCCGATGAAGCCCTGTCGACATCACTTCCTCTTCTGTTAGCACATAGTCAGCTCCCAGTGACTGAAGCTCATCGATCAGCTCAGTACAGTTTGGTCTGAGTTCAAGAAACAGTTCGAGAAATCCATTAAATGGGACTTTACACCACATGGGATTATTGCATTTACATTTACATTTATTCATTTTGCAGATGCTTTTATCCATTATTGCAAAGTGCTTGTTCTTCATGGATTCACTGGCTGATGCTTTTGCTCAAATGTCTTCTGTACCTGTCTCTGATGATGTTGATGGTTTTCAGACCCAGTGCTGAAGCGATCTGAATCACAGCCTGTCCCACTGCACTGTTAGAGGCGTTCTGAATCACTGTACAACCTACAGACACACACAACATACACCACTGATAGCCATGGATTTCGGTAAAATAGCAATACTAAATCATGTATGAGTTTTCACACCAGGGGTGAGTGTTTGAAAGTCATGCAGCATCCTGTACGCAGTGCAGGGGTTCACGAAGATAGTGGCGGCACCCAAAATAGAGATGTCTTTAGGAACAGAGATGAGCTCATCCACTTCACACACAGCACCTGTCCTCCATGTACCTGATACACACACACACACACACACACACACACAGTCACTAAAATGAAATACAAAGTTCTGTTATGAAACTAGATGGCACAGGCTGATAAGTTCTAACTCAATCTGATATAATCACATGATTAGTCACATGGCACAGCTGATTGCTTTTAGTTGCATCATTCAAATACTTGGCTGGTGCTTGCTGTAGCAGAAACCCTCCACCTTCCCCAGCTCCACCTGTATAAATCTGCTACGGGGTGATTTCATGTATGTAATACAGTACATGCAGCAGCAGTATTTCTTACATGCTCACAGCAGCATGTTGTGGATGTATTGTGAGTAGCATGTGGCAGATCTATTCCACCAAGACCAAATACATTAACATTGCCATGTATATTACCATACTAAACTTTCAGATATGTGTCATGATAGAGATGATGTAATGATGCAGTGTTGTCTTTACCCTGTAAATCAAGGACAGTTTTACTAGAAGAAGAAAAATAAGTGCTTTAATTATGTTCGATAACCCCCCCCCCCCCATCTATTTTGCCACGTTGAAATGAAAATGTCTCTGTTGATATGCTGTTTAGTAAAATGTAGTTTGATGATGCAAAGATATGAATATAAACAGCTACCAAATGGCAAATCTTTCTCCTTTAGGACTGTGATGGGTCCTGTGGCTAATTTTACACAATGATTACAAAATTTGTCTCATTTTTAAAAAGGTTTTTATTTAATGAAAAGATTAGCCGTATTAAAATAACTATTATTTATAAAGTTTTTTTTTTCTTCTTCCTTCTGGGGTATATTTTGGTCTTGATAATTAAACAATATTTTGCTGAATGTGTTTTTGTGCTGGCACGTTGGCTGTTTTAGGACTGTTATGGATAAATATAAACTGTAAACAGATTTGGTATTTTTAAATCACCGTATTCGTTCATATAGCCTACCTTAAGTGTTTTCTATGGGGGAGAAAAAGCTTAATGTGCAGTGCATTGCATTCATATTCTGGGCTATTCTGCTTTATTAATAGTTATATTATTAATAAGGTTATTAATATTAGCCTAATAATTTTATTAGTATTTATTATTATCATATTTGGTCCTCCAATGTCACTGTTTTAAAACATTAAGCCACATTAAGTGTTTTAGAACGTCCCAAAACCGTGTCTTGAACTAAGCACTGACTGTCTTTCTTTATTGAGTGCAAGTTCACAATAAAACTCTATGAACCGCTCCATTGTGAACATTTGAGCTGTAACCACTGCAAGCTGTAAAGTAAACAGGAAGAGTTTGTCTGAACTCAACTGGTTTTGCAAGAGAACGCAAACATTTGAAAACAATTTTTTTTTTACTTCCACCCCAATTTTTTTCCACTCACCCCGAATTGTTCCCACCACCATGTCCCTTAAGGGGCTCCGTAGGATCAAATGTCATGTTGGTCTGTTTTTAATTCATTGAACTTTAGTCTGAATCTTTATTCAGAGTCATTTGCAATCTTTTATAAGAATGTAATATCTTGTTGCTCCTCTGAAAGGACTTTCCTTTGGGAAGAATTCTTGCTTATCAGCCGCCTGTCATCAAATTTCAGTCATTACAATCAAGACCCACCTTATATGTTTTTGGATTTCATTGCAAGACACACATTTTGGAACGGAATTCATTGACTTCGACATTTTGATGTTTTTGTTTTTAATCCTGAAACACTGAATATCTCCTTACCAAAGCCGGCATCAATGGGCACGACCCAATCACCTGGTCTGAGAGATGTGACATCACTGCCCACCTCTATCACTTCTCCCACCCCCTCATTCCCCCCCACCGCTGGGAGGGGGCACAAGATCGGGTATGAACCTATGGAGACAAGACCAATGATTTGCTACAGTCGGTTCTCCGTGTTCAGCCTCCAACACTTCAAAGACTAGAATAGAATTTCTATAAAATAACATCAGATTTGACCATCCCTAGACTGAAAGGATGTAAACAGACATGAGGCTGTATGAGTGGTGACTTTACCCTGGATCATGTTCATGTCTGCAGGATTGACCGGTGCTGCAAGCATGTGGACCCTCACAGAACGATCACCCACTGGAGGCAGCAGCAGCTGCTCCATCCTGAAGACAAATCAAGACACTTTGATTCAGATTGCTGGATCATGCCAATCAGGGTTTAAAAAATACTGTTTCCTCATTTCATAAATAATCTCAGATGAAATTACCTTGATATAATCCTAAATAAATTTTTCAGTGAACAATTATTGTTTTTTTTTTCTCAAGAGGCACTCTGTCATGAGATGACAAGTGCACAGGGTGTGTATGTATATACACTATATTGCCAAAAGTATTGGCACCCCCTTCTAATGAACAGGTTTGACTACTTTAGTAATTTCTATGAGTACAAATCTTAATGTTAAAGCATATAATGATATTCTAGGAAATTGTGTGCTTCTAATATTATAGCAACAGTTTGGACTCTTTTCTATTCTAACATGACAATGTCTCTGTGTATAAGACAAGGTTCAAAAAGAAAATGATTGATTCAGTCAGTGTGGAAGAACTTGACTGGTCTGCATAAAACCAAGTCCTAATCCCAGTTTAACACCTCTGGTGTGACTGTAAATGCAGACCTTGAGACAAAAACTCATCACCAAACACCAATGACTTGTACATATGGGTTCAGTCATTTCAGACACTTCCAAATCTGTGGCAACAACGATGGGAACATAATTCATGTATTTAAAAATTGTATTTCATCTCTGTTGCAACAGTTTTGTAAATGTCTGAAATGACTGAACCCATATGTACAAGTCATTGGTGTTTGGTGATGAGTTTTTGGCTCAAGGTCTGCATTTACAGTGCATGGAAATTACTAAAGTAGTAATTTAGAAGGGGGCAACCCAATACTTTTGGCAATATAGTGTATATAATGAAAGACTACTGATTATATATTGTAAAACTATATTTTAATGAAGACTATATTATAATGAAGACTACTGATTATAACGTAATCCACTGATATGAACAAATATAAGTATAAAAACACTCCATGTCCATACCTCACAGTATCGATGTTATGTGTGTGTTCTCTGTAAACTAAAGCTGAGCAGTGGTGAGTGGCTCTCCACACTGTAGAGCATTTCTGACGGTTTCTCAGCAGGATCAACCCATTACGGACGGCTCTATGCAGCAGACTTCTGATGAGCATGACTTGTTCTCTTCTGCTGTCCTCTGCTTTGAGTTAAAAGGTCGTCAACATTTGTACCCTGTTGAAAAAAAAGTGTACTTCCTTATTTTTTCCACTGTTGTAATCCCAGACTCTGTGTGGTGAGGAAAGAAACCAGTGCGCTCTTATAGCTTTTATAGTTCTGCTTTCAGTTTTTTGGACAGGAAACCACACGGAGTTAACTGATTTTTATGAATACAAGCAGTTTTTTTTGTCATTTGTGTAGTACATACGTGATGTACAAACCTCGCAATTCTCTGTATATTCTTATAGGAAGACAGAAAATTCTATTCATCTTAATGCCTTCATTTTTCAGAGTAAAATCATGGACAGATGTTTAATCCATATCTTTAGGCCCATCAGACTGTGTGGTGTTTATAAAAATGATCATTAATTTTATGATGCATGAGAATAAAAGAGGTCTGAGAACCGAACCTTGTGGAACACCATGTGATAAATCATGTTTCCAGAAACAGCCTTTCAGGAAGACCTTAAACTGTTACACTATAAAACACAGTGTAGTATTTAACAGTGATCTATTGTATCAAATGCTGCACTTAGCCTAACCTCTCATACAAACCAGCAAATATTTATGAATATTATTTTCATCTAACAGTGTGACCTCAACGTTTAATAAACCATGATACACTAGCTAAAATGGAAAAGTGTAAATATTAATGACCCTCTGGAGGAGAACTAATTCAGTAACGTTGATGGTTAATTCGATAGTGAAAGGAAACACAGCAGACCACATCAAGGGCCATCAGAGGGGATATTTCTTTATTTTGAAATACTGATCATTACACAATACATGTAATCACTCCATGCAAAAACACACACTGAGACCTCGGAGAAAAGTGTCTCAGCCCTCAACACAAGGCCTCTTTCCATGAATTTGTAGTTCATGTCTGTCTTACGATTTCTTTGGCTCTCAGATGAAGTATGTTGCTCCTCATATACTCACATCACATGACCTTAAGCGTAGCTTGATCATTTAGGCTACATTTTCACCAGATTCACACGGAAATCTGTCAATTTGATCTATCGAACTTTTCTACATCTGACTTTTAATTTTAATACAGCATGTCTGTGCTGTTTTTTGTCATTGTAGCCTTTCTTATTACAGTTTATTAAGTATTAGAGCAAGGCACAAACATGTTTTTTTTTCTTTTTCGTTTCAATATTTCAGTATCAGGTGTCAAATGTAGTCACACTTTGAAGAGTGTGCGTAAGTCCAATGCTCTCCATGTAATAAAGCATGATATCGTGTTAAATGATTATGAAGTCTGTTGATGCGTGATGTTATGATGAATATACTAGGATGTAGGAGTGTTGCCTATTTAGACCTGTTTGATATTGGCGACATTTTAAATGCCTTGGCAGAAATTCATGTTTTACTGGTGTAGCAATGTGTCTTTCTAAACCACAGAATCCTGATTCCTCGGGTCATTCACTCTTGGGTGGTTTTGTCAGGATGATTTTGGCTGTGTACGATGTAGTTGCACTTCGGAGATTAAAAAAAGTTATTTTACTACAGTTTCTTCAGAGCAGTTTTTTTTTGGTTTTAGGTCCTTTAACACAAAACATACATAAACAGATTAATGAACTACAGCATAACATGTTGGTAACACCTTACGATAAGGTTTCATCTGTTTACATTGGTTAACTACATTAGTTAACATGAACTAACATTGAAACATACACTAAAGTATTTATTAATTCTAGTTATTAATTTCAATATTTAATAATACATTAAAAAGAATAGAAACAACTGTATTTAATAATGGACCAGACCAAACATGAACTAACACTGAACAGTTGTATATTTATTGACTAACAACACAGATAATTACATATTGTAACGTATTTCTCATTGTTCATTCATGTTAGTTAATGCCTTAACTAATGTTAACTAACGGGTCCTTATTGTAAAGTGTTACCGAAAGTTATTATAAAAATTGTATCCTATGGCTGTATTAATTTTATTTTAAAGCAGTTTTCATCTGGCTTGGTTTGTCTGTAATCTTTGGTTTGTCTAGCTGTTTGTTTATTAATATTCCTTGTATTATTTGGTTATGAGCGGCACAGCTAGTACTTCAGTTAGTTCACTGAATATTTCTGAACTGATTCACTCTGAGTAGCAGTTAAATGTTAAATCAGGTGAGAGTGTGTGTGTGAGTATGTGAGTGTGTGTGTGTGTTTAACTAGCAGGGCAGGTCAGAGGTTGAACTCCTTTGAGCTCCAGGACTTTGTTCATCTGGACCTCTAGAGTCTTCCCAGCTTTAGTGATCTTCACATTTCTCATGCAGCCTTTAAACGGTGTGTTTATAGTGAGTCCAAACTGCTTCAGACCCTCTGCAACAAACACACACAAACAAGATTTCAGTCATTTATCTGACGCTTTCAGAAAACATTC
>CM049855.1:31756070-31796070 GCA_027422415.1 Schizothorax lantsangensis
GGAGAACTCGTAAGAACTACTGTATACAAGTTCATAATTAATATGAATTATGCATAATGTATGATTAATTCTAAAGTGAAGATCATGGTAACCCACTAGTAATGACTCAAGTATTACCAGCTTCTTCTAAAGGAATTACTAATTACTTGGATCAGTATTATAAATGAAGACCATGATAACTCACTAATATTGACTGATGTTATTTTGAGCTTTTCATATATATGTAATGTTTTGGATAGTAATGACTCAAGTGTTCTTCTAAAGTGAAGATCACTGTAACCCACTAGTAATGATTTAAGTGTTACCAAATCTAGCAAAATCAATTACTAACCAAAAACCTCAAATGTTTACAATGACTTCAGTAATTAATAGAGAGTTATCATGATCTTCACTTGAGAATACTGATCCAAAAAATTAATAATTCCTCTAGAAGGATGTAATAACACCTGAATAATTACTTTCCAATACTTTACAAAACCCTCAAAAGCTTACAATGATTTCAGTCATTACTAGAGAATTATCATGTTATTCATAATAATTAGTATTTTATTGCATTATAGTCCTTCACGTCCGCTGCGTTCTCAAAACTCTGGAACAATCTACCAAACACTGTTCGGGAGGCAGACACACTCTGTCAGTTTAAATCTAGATTAAAGACCCATCTCTTTAACCTGGCGTACACATAACACACTAATACACTTCTATTATTCAAATCCGTTAAAGGATTGTTAGGCTGCATTAATTAGATCAACCGGAACCGGGAACACTTCCCATAACACATGATGTACTTGTTACATCGTAAGAAGATTGACATCTACGCTAATATTAGTCTGTTTCTTTCTTATTCCGAGGTCACTGCAGTCACCAGATCAGATGGTGGATCAGCACCTAGAGACGACCTCTACAGCCCTGAACGTCAGCGGAGACCAGGACACCTAGATGAGCCCCAGAGACAGACCCCCAGTGAGGACCCCGTCACCTAGACAGCCATCAGGACAAGACCTCGAGAACCAGTTGAGCCTCCAATCTGACTTTGCAGCAGCTGGAATTGAACTGCTGTGTCGTCTGGCCAGAGGAGAAATGGCCCCCCCGACTGAGCCTGGTTTCTCCCAAGGTTTTTTTCTCCGTTCTGTCACCGATGCAGTTTGGGTCCTCTGGCTTGCTTAGTTGGGGACACTTCATTTCCAGCGATATCGTCGACTTGATTGAACAGAAACTTTTTGAACTGAACTGAGCTGGACGATGCATCACTGAATTCAATAATGAAATGCCTTTAACTGAAAATTGAGTGTTTAATCTTGTCATTTTACATTATTGACACTATTTTCCCATTTTGATATTGTGCAGTTGCTTTGACACAATTTGTATTGTTAAAAGCGCTATATAAATAAAGGTGACTTGACTTGACTTAGTAATTCCTTCTGAAGAAGCTGGTAATACTTGAGTCATTACTACTGGGTTACCATGACCTTCACTTTAGAATTAATTATACATTATGTATTATTCATATTAATTATGAACCTGTATACAGTAGTTCTTAGTAGTTCTTGGGGAGGTATGAGAGAATAGTAGTTACTGATTAGCTAATAGTGAACTACCACATTCGACTAATCACTATTACTAATTCATTAATCAGAGTTTCTTGATACTACACTGTAAAAAATGCTTTTCTTACTTAGATTTTTTGTCTTGTTTCCAGCCAAAATATCTACAAATTCTTAAATCCAGAAGGATTTTGTAGACAAGTAAAAATGATTGTCTTGTTTTCAGCAAAAACATGTCAAAATTAAGTGAGTTTTCGCTCGAAACAAGCAAAATAATCTTGTTTTCTGTTTGAACTCACTTAATTTTGACTTGTTTTTGCTGAAAACAAGACAATCATTTTTACTTGTCTACAAAATCCTTCTTGATTTAAGATTTTTGAGATATTTTGGCTGGAAACAAGACAAAAAATCTAAGTAAGAAAAGCATTTTTTGCAGTGTAGTAGTTACTAGAGTGCTTATATGTGTTCTTGTGTAGTTATTCATTAGCAATGGAACATTATTCTAAAGTGTTTCCCAATATTGTATCCAGATGAGCTGTGAAACAGGTCAGGGAGTGAGAGGGGTCAAAGGTCAGACGCTCTGACCTTGTGCCACTGTCCGTCGTTGATGATGCGCGGCACGCTGACGGAGGTGTTGCCGCTGCCCAGATCGTAGCTCAGGTGAGCCATGCCCTCCTTCAGCTGGATGGTGGTGAAGTCAGCGTGGTTTATTCTGGCCATGTAGAACACCAGCCCAGAGGCTGCTTCTGTGCGTATCTCGAACTCGATGATCAGCCTGAGGAGCAGACACACGCGCATGAGGAGGACGAGGAGGAGGAGGAGGAGGAAGATAACTGACACTCACCTGTTCTTCACCGTTCTGTCGTCAAACTCAAAGGTCATGTGACTGTTTCTGGACAGACCGAACTGTTTGGCCAGTTCCAGCACAACAGGCTCCGCCTCTGCTGCGCACGACACCTGTGTGATTGGACAGAGCAGATGTCAATCAAACGCTGCATATTACAGAATTCACTAAGACTTTTTAATATATAGTAATAAAGCATACAGTACTTATAAATAATTAGCTAACTAGTTAATTCACAATTTAGCAACTGTAGTCTCTACACTGTTAATACATTAATTCCATATAGTATAGATAGTCACTGTAATATACAAATTATTATTAATTAGCTAATATGTGAACAGATCATATTTATTTTCTCTCTTATCCTAAACCTAACCGATGTAGTTCAACAAATGTGATCTCATCAGCTCTACAGATGTGCCAATGTTTACAAATCCATATTTAATCAATGAATATTGAATTCATGAAATTAATTTGTGACGAGATTCTGTTTTCAAGCACATTTAATGCAGCTGACTCATTTACATAAGAGAAGGTATGGTTTAGAGAAAGGAGAGCAAAATTATTTATGTAACAGAATATTGTAAAAAAAAAAATCACTGTACATTTTTTTCTGCCTATTATTATTTTATTATAATTTTTTAATAAAATAGTTTTTAAAAGTGCTTATGTTTAGGTTTGGGAATAGGGTTTAGGGATGTAAAATAAATCTACACTTCATGAAAACATTAAAAATGGATTATTAATAGTGAAATGATACATTTATGCGTAACGTACTTGTCAACATTTGAGGAACACTTGCTAATTTGTTAGTTAGAGTGAATGAATGAAGAACTGACTGTTTGTACAGTATATAGACTATTAATGTATTAATGTAGAGACTACAGTTTATAAACTATGAACTTGCAAATGATTTATCAGTGCTTTGTTACTCTATACTTGATGTAATGTGTTCATGTAAATTCTGACCCTCCAAAACGTTTAACTCAAGATGGCGAGACAGAAAGGTTTGAGTAGTTTTATAAAGTACAGGCAGTAGATGGAGCCAGAGAACTGCTGATGGAGCTCCTGTAGACTCACAACACATTACTGCACTCATTTCATCAGCATTCAGGGTTCATGTGAGAACGAGGAGCTTGTTTGAAACATACTGTGACTCAGAAATCAAACCTTCCTCCAAAAACAAAGCTGCAGAAACAGCACAAGCAGCATAAAGTACATGAAAGCTCACTGCCAGCCGTCAGTCAAAGGATGAGCGTCTGCATGAAGGAACTGCAATATTCACTATCTCTGATGTGTGTGTGTGTGTGTGTGTGTGTGTGTGTGAGTCTGTGTGTGTGTGTGTGTGTGTGAGAGTCTGTGTGTGTGAGTCTGTGTGTGTGTGTGTGTGTGTGTGTGTGTGTGTGTGAGTGTGTCTGTGCGTCTGTGTGTGTGTGAGTGTGTGTGTGTGAGTCTGTGTGTGTGTGTGTGTGTGTGTGAGAGTCTGTGTGTGTGAGTCTGTGTGTGTGTGTGTGTGTGTGTGTGTGCGTGAGTGTGTGTGAGTGAGTGTGTGTCTGTGCGTCTGTGTGTGTGTGAGTGTGTGTGTGTGTGTGTGCGTGCGTGTGTGTGAGTCTGTGTGTGTGAGTCTGAGTGTGTGTGTGTGTGTGTGTGTGAGTCTGTGTGTGTGAGTGTGTGCGTGCGTGCGTGCGTGTGTGTGCGTGCGTGCGTGTCTGTGTGTGTGCACGCGTGTCTGTGTGTGTGTGAGTGAGTGTGTGTCTGTGCGTCTGTGTGTGTGAGTGTGTGTGTGTGTGTGTGTGTGTGTCTGTGTGTGTGAGCAGGTTAATACCGCGGCGTCTTTGACCCTGGTGGGCGTGTCTGGGATGGGCGTGGCCTCAGCGAGGGGCGTGGCCTGAGAGCAGCAGAGTGACAGCAGCACAAAGAGACAGATCATGAAGAGCTCAGGTGAAGCCAGTGATTTTTACAGCATCAAAGTATTATGGTGCATGAAACAGAAAAGACGATTTGTTTCAAAGTGTTAAAAATGTGATGTAATCATCAATGTAATTATTTTCATTTTGTCACAAACCCCATCTTTGACAATTCCACAGATGTGTGACTTTCAGAAATTCCTCTTCTTGTCATTTCAGTTCAACATCTGACCGATTCAGATTCACATTCATGAATTTAAAAGAGTCGGTTCTGAAATTCTGAATATTCATAGACAGCTTGTGCATGCTTATAAGTAGGGTGACCATACCCGTGTCCTCTTTTTCATGGACATCTTTCAGACCTCAAAAAGATGTTTGATTATGATTTCAGCCTAAAACGTCTTTGTTTTCTTATTGCTGCTCTCTCTACAGTCCTCATCATTATATGTTCGTGTATGTGCATTGCTCCGTTCATGGCTTCGTTCTCACACACCACAACTGATGATTATGTACAATATCTGCATGCTATCGGTCAAACTGCTTTATCAGTCATTACATTCAGCAACCACAACACCGGATTCACATAGGCCCGTATTAACATTACAGATTACTTAACTCATAAAAAAATTATAATAATCCAATCTCAGCACATTTTGGCTTTATAATTTATTTTTGTTACTATGTGTTATATGCACATGTGTAATAGACAACAAATGCATTTTTTTCTTCAAATGTGACATAAGTGAACATATTTTCTTGGATTGAAATGTATGTAAATGGTTTAAAATATATATTTATATTTTAAGATATTCTTTAAAAATATACAAAAATTGGTCATCGGTACAAAAAATATTTACTAAATATATTTTATACATTATTCAAATATATTAAATACACAGATTCATGTACAGTAGCAAATGGCTCGCTGCATCTACATTGCCTAAAATAAATGTAAAATCACACTGCAAAAAATTATTTTCTTCCTTAGTATTTTTGTCTTGTTTTCTAGTATAAATATATACAAATTCTGGAATTAAGATGACTCAAGATATTATGTCTTGTTTCATGAAAAAAATATCAATTTTTTTTTAGTTTTTGCTTAAAACATTCAAACATATCTGCCAATGGGGTAAGAAAATTATCCTAATTCAAAGGCTAAACAAGATTATTTTTCTTACCCCATTGGCAGATATTTTTACGTATTTGAAGCAAAAACGAACAAAATGTGGATATTTTATGCGTGGCAGTGGTGCAAACCATCTAGAAGCATGCATTGGTCCAACAAAGCACAACACATCAGCCAAAGGACTAAGTTTATGAGTAAAATTAACTAAATAAAACACTTTACAATAACATAACCTTAGTTAATGCATTAGGTATAATGAATTGCCAATGAATAATACTTATTTGACTTTCTACATATGCTAATACATTTTTAAAATGTGTAAAAGTTAGATTCATGATTTCTAATGCATTAAATAACATTAATATTAATCATTTTATTTCAGTTTTACCAAGTGTCTGCTATTTTGAAAAGCACAATATGGTCACCCTGCTATAAGTGTCTTATATATAAGTGATTAGAATTAATGAAGTGAATGAAGCACCTGTGAGAGTCAGATGTAATGAATGGAAACAGTCTATAGACAGTGACTGCCCAGGAGACTGGGATGATAGCTAACGCTGTTAGCTTTAGCTCTGTCGGCTGAAGAGAAGATCTGTGTTAAAGTAGCAGTGCATGAACACTGCTAAACATCATAGTGCTTCATCGTGAAGTGTTCATTCACAAGGTACAGGCAAAGACTGTACCATCTGCGACAGCTGAGAAAATTCAGGGTCTCACCAACAATCCTGAAAACTTTCTATGCAGGGACCATAGAAAGTGTTTTGTCTCAGTGCATCTCAGTGTGGTATGGAAACAGCTCCAGTCAAGACTAAAGCCTTGCAGAGAGTTGTGCGCTTAGCTGAGCGTATCTCAGGACATCTACATCAAACGATGCAGAGGCAGAGCTGACAAAATCATCAAAGATTCAAATCACCCTGGAAACTGTCTTTTCACTAGGCTGCCATCTGGTAAGCGCTTCCGCTGCCTGACAAAAACAGAGAGACTCAGGAGGAGTTTCTTCCCCACGGCCATCAGGCTCCTGAACTCAAAGTCAGCCTCTTAAAAACATCATCTGACTTACTTCAAATCACTAATCACACACTCATTATTAATCTCTACCTCATACTACCTCATAACTGTCAGTGTCATTTGCTCATTTGCACACTTGCACACTTGCACACAACACGTTCTGTATCTTGTAAATCGTATCTTATTTTTATATTTATTTTATTTTTTGTGATTGGCTGCTTCATGTCAACCATGTATAACCTGTTGCACATTCCTCTCTGTACAGTCATGCTCATATTAATATTTAATTCTACAGCTTACTGTCATGCACATTCTTTTACATTTTATATTTTATTCTTTATATCTTATTTTTCATTCATCTTATCTTATGTTTACTTCCCTTGTGTTGTTTT
Source organism: Schizothorax lantsangensis (assembly GCA_027422415.1). NCBI lineage: Eukaryota > Metazoa > Chordata > Actinopteri > Cypriniformes > Cyprinidae > Schizothorax > Schizothorax lantsangensis. The sequence continues at coordinate 31,762,892 of CM049855.1, forward strand.
TTCAATATTTGCACTGTCCATGGAGCGGACCCGACTCTCATTTCACTGCTGGTTATACAGTCTCTGTATAGTCGTGTATGTGACAAATAAAACTTGAAACTTGAAACTTGAAACTTGAACATGTGAGCAGCTCAGGATCTGTCAGTGTTTTCAGCGTCTCATTAACGTCACCCCTGCAAGCGCTGCACGTTTGAGTCGCTTATATGTGCATTTTGAATAAAATATTGAATAAAAATATTATTATTAAGTACCGTGATCCTAGACCACAAAAGCAGTCATAAGCAGCACAGGTATATTTGTAGCAATAGACAACAATACATTGTATGGGCCAAAATTATCATTTTTCTTTTATGCCAAAAATCATTAGGATATTAAGTAAAGATCATGTTCCATGAAGATATTTAGTAAATTTCCTACCGTAAATATATCAAAACTTAATTTTTGATTAGTAATATGCATTGCTAAGAATTAATTTGAACAACTTTAAAGATGATTTTCTCAATATTTAGATTTTTTTGCACCCTCAGATTCCAGATTTTCAAATATTGTCCTATCATAACAAACCATACATCAATGGAAATATTATTTATTCAGATATATAAAAATGATAAAATTGACCCTTATTACTGGTTTTGTGATCCAAGGTCACATTTTTATTTTAATAATATTAATAATGTTTAGTAGTTGTAGAATAAATAATTCACTATTATTGTTATTATTATTATTATTAAATATGGATATATTTTTGTCCAAATTGTGCAGCCTTACAAACAAGCACAAGCTTAAAAAAAAAACATTTTAAATAACAATTGCAGTTTTTAACACACAATATATATATATATATATATATATATTTTTTTTTTACAAATCTTGCAGCCCTAAATTTGAGTTAAAGCAACACTGACCCTAAAATGGTCAAAGATAATGAATTTATCTCTTAGTGTTTACATGCAAACATGAACGGCACTGGAGAAACGACTCTAAGAGTACATTGTGTCCCAACATTTTCAACACACACACACAAAGTCTGGACTTACCATCACCAGCAGAGCACAGACTTTCACTGAGTACTGTAAGTATGGTCAGTCTTAAACTACAGGAATCACACAGGACTCTCTACCCACAATGCATTGGTTAGGACGTACAGTGGAGGCTGGTGGTGGAGGCCGAGCTGCTTCTGTAGGCTTCAGAGCTGGTTTGGGCGGAGCCTCTTCCTCCTCCTCCTCCTCTTCCTCAGGGGGCGGGGGTGGGGGCGGGGCCAGGTCAGGACACCGTCCAATCTCTGCGTTCTCAAAGGCCACGGGCTGAGAGAAATCCACGGGCCTGTTTCATTGACAGACACAACACACAGCCGCTCTTGAGGGAACGATGACACAACGTGACTCCAATCAGGTGAATAATGAACACGCATTACGAGCAAGGACAGACTCATTTAAATGAGTCTAGTAGAGGGCAATGGGGTTCGCTCTAGTGGAAAACACGCACAGCCCACTGGCAGAGATTCATACTCCTCATTAGAGCAAGAAAAACTGTGATTATTAATGTCATACAGCGTTTAGCTTATGACTGCAGCTCAAAACTGCACTGGAAGGAAAACAAGACCTTTAATCTACAGCCACGGGAGGCTGGAAAAAATGGGTCAATGTTTACACCAGTCGCTGGTGTGTACGAGTCACTACAGCACAGTCCAGTCCTGACATATTGCAGTGAATTGTGCTCTGGAGGTCAGCGCATTTATCTTGGGCTGTTAAAGGTGACCTTGAAAAGCTTGGAAGACTTCAACAGAAAGCTGTGCCAACATTACTGTTAAGTCTGGTGCTAAGACAGAACAAAAAAACTAGTTTAAAGGTTCTCATCACAAACAAAAAGGGGTTTAAAGTCGAATGTCATTGAATCCCGAGCAACTAGGGCTATTATCAAAATTATCACGATCATTTTTTCATATCAGTCGATATCGATAATTATCACGATAAATGTCAAATCTTTATTTCTTTCAAGTTTAAAGCCAGATTTTTGCTCCAAAGTGAAAAACTAATTAATTGTCCTTAACAAAATAAATATCTAAATAAAAAAATATATAAATTCTTAGTTTCTGCATGTTAGTGATATTGTTTCAAATCAAGAAACAGGTTTGGGTTGCCACATAATATTAATAATAACACTTTTTTTGTCTCTTAGAAATGCACATTTGATAGTAGCTTGAGTTCGGATGCAGAGGTTAAATTTAGTTCATTATCAAAATCAGTAACATCTGTAAAAATTGTAGCAACCTCAGTTTTATATGGATAAATTTAATCTGATCAAGTTGTTTTTTTTTTTTAAGCATTGGTCTCCCATAATAGCATACATTTAAATCATGATAAACACAGTTTATACCACGCATATAGCACCTCAATACCATGGTAAAAATATAACTATATGGTTTTAGGACTATTTGCATGAAAAACAGTAGTCTAAAAACATTCAGTACATGCTATAGCTTAATCACAAATACATATTATAATTATATACCATTACACTTGTAATAAAATTCAGTGTGAATATCCCACATTTCAGCCACAATACCATGGTGCAGTGAGTGTTACTACAGTAAATCCATGGTAAATGATGGCGATGTGTAGACTGAAAAGCCTTCTGACTGTCTCGTTGCACACAGTGTTTCTCCTGCAGTGTGTTTCGGGCTCTAAACTAGTTTAAATCAGAGTCATTTGTGTTCATCGCTGAATTCAAGCGCTTCACACTGGATCTCACAGCGCTGTTTAGTGCTCGCGTGACCGAGTGCATCTGCTCTAGTGAACTTTGATCCGAGCGGATAAACGCTCCGTGTGGCGCGATTCAAATGAGTCACGCTGTTTCGTTCCGCTTTTGGCGCATAAACATTATATCGAACATTTATCGAACTCTTCATATCGTTTTATCGAGGAAAATTATATCGCGATAATTATCATTATCGAATTATCGCCCAGCCCTACGAGCAACTGATGGGGCACAGGGTTGCCAGGTCTGCAACACAAAAACCAGCCCAACTGCTATTCAAAACTAGCCCAATTGCATTTTTCTGCGATTATCCCCTCCATCTAAATCACGTTCCAGCGTAAAAGTAACCAAATTCTGCGGGAAAACCACAGACTTGGCAACACTGATGAGGCAGTTGTTAGGGACTGTAGCATTATGTGGTTTAAAGTTATAGTTCATCCAAAAATTATAATGCATGACTTACTTTCCTCTGTGGAGCACAAAGATATTTTAAAGAATGTTTCAACAACAAAAAACACTGGATGGACAAAATATCTCGTCACAAGTACGTATCATTTTGGGTGAATTGTTTCTTCTCTTAACTTTCCTCAACAGAAAGGTCACCTTCGTTAGTTTATCTAGGAGTTTTTTTTTCTTTTTCACCAAAACTATTAAACGATTAAGCATTAATTTGCATTAAGCCATTTAAAGGCGCAGTATGTAATATTGACAGCTGGCAGCTGAATATGGTATTGCAGTCCAAATTCATAATATTGTTCCTCCCCCCTCCTCAGACTCAGGTTGCCAGATTGAGGACACGCAACAGGAATGAACGCAACTGACAATGGAAGGAGACGAGCCTTACACTGACTACGTTTACATGGACATCAGTGATCTAATAATTGACTTTATTCTAAATAAGACAATATTATGATTAAGGTGTTTACATGAGCTGCTTTTAGAATATTCCTTTCATGTTCCCGTTTTACATGTTATAGTACATAGATTGATTAATGGTACACGTCATTACGTCCCTTCCAGAATTTGACGTATCAACATATAGTTCGTCTTAGTTATGATGACATTTACAGTTTTGGGTGTTGCATTTTTAATTTACGAAAGCTTCAAGTGCAGTTAATTATTTGTCATGCTATACGTGCAAACAGACGACAGCGTTGTTGAAGCCATGCTCTTTTGTTTGCCATCAAACAGTTGACCACTGCAGAGTGAATCCTGACGCAAAATATGGTGAAAAATCCTACACGAAGGCAATAATGTGATTAAGATGTGTACATGTCTATACTTGCACTTTGATAATGCGTCTAAAATAGGAATACTCCACGTCTTAATTCGATTTGTGATTACTTCGAGTATGACTTTAGCCAGATTAAGAGATCAAAAGTCTCTGTATACATGGTAGATTCTTAATCAGTGTATTGTGTTAAAATTGGAATATCGTTGTCCATGTAAATGTACTGACTGTAAGTTGATGAGTTCATCTACTCATGTTTTAATGGCTTTTTTTGATGGATGCCAAAGCTTTTTAGATCAAGAAGAATCTGTGATCTCTGACCCAATTTGTTTGTTTGGTTCAATGGCCGCAATACGCTGTTTTCCACCAACTGGCAACCTGGGGTGTCAAAATACTATTGGGTGAATTGGCAGTGGGCGGAGTCACACAGACCAAAACAAAAACAGACATTCTGACAGGGAACGCACATTTCAAAGTAGAATAACTGGCTGTAATATTGTTTTTCAGAGAAATAAGTGTGTGACCTTAGCATGATGCCTAAATGTATATTATTTTTATGCTTTAGTATGGTCAAATAATTACATACAGCACCTTTAACTCCACCAAAAAACATGTATTTTTAATAGAGATGTGAGGTCATGATGGGTGGATGATGAGTTTGGACATACACAGTGTTGATGAGAAGGTTCCAGATGCAGCCCTCAAAAGGCACGTTGGGCCGCTGTACACCTGTTTCTATGTCCGTCGGGATGCCTCCGATGAAGAGCCGATGGATGCTCAGAGGAAGATCGTTGGGTAATGGCTGCTGGAAGGGTGGCTCTTCATCCACCTGCACAGTGAAAGATCTACACACACATGCTCCATTAGTTTCAAAGAGGCCTGCATGGGAAACATGATGAGAGAGACAGAGAGAGGGTGGGCTTACGCTCCCGGGAGTCTCTGGATGCGCAGTGAGTGCTCTCTCCCATCATGCAGTATTCCCCTATCCACTTTTCTGAAAGCTCTGTGTGGATTCCTGCTGCCTGTGGACACCAGCACCTCCAGAGCCCCTTGTTTCAGTTGCACAGACAGGAAGGGCTGCAGACACACAGACAGATGGGATGAGGCTTAGACTAGGGATGTAACGGTATGAACATTTCTTATCACGGTTATAGTGACCAAAATTATCACGTATTATCACGGTATTGTCAAAATGTGCTGAGATGTTCAAAAAGTACCGACACAAATCACTTCAAGTTTTATATTTAAAAATCAACAAACAACAAATAAAATATATTTTTGTTTGCATAATCACTAAAACAATAACATTAACAATGATGTTCGGATTTTAAATGACAACTTGACTGACAACAGTTTAATAGCATGTTGAAATATCTAATGTTCAAATAAAGCTTTGAAGAAGTTTCATAAAAAGGTAAACCTTACATTTCAGCTAAATTTATAATAAATGATTATATGTATTTTATCTGCTCCATAAATAATTCTAGATAACTTATCTGAATTGTTTAAATGTGTAGAATCCATTGTTTTTCATCAACCGGTCAACATTTACAGCAGGGCATGCAAATTCGGTCCGTTTTTGTTCAGACAGAAACTGCACACAGACTGAATATAAATATAAGTCTCTGTAAATCCAGTCTCTGACAGCAGGTGGCGCTGATGGAGCAGCAGAATTACAGCTGTTTACCGTAAACTCCTTGGACAAAGCTGTATTGCGATTAAAACAATACTTTATTAGTTATTACGTGGAGCGAAGATGAAAACAAAATGCCATTGAATCGTTTCTGAAGACAGTCAGAACCTTCAGAGGTACATTCATATAATTAGCTAATTCATTCATATATTAATTTGTATAATCCCCTAAGCACTCTTTTAAAACCTCCCAGCTTTTCCGCCCTATTTTCACTCAAAACTGAACTACTCTGCTGCTGTGCGCACGTGAGACTGTTACTGAAAACTCTGTTTTATGCAGGACAGTATTTATTTATCGTGAGTTGTTCAAATCGCGGTAATCGAATACGGTTTTAATGATAATTAAAGTATGAAACTATAATACTAACCGTGGGGAATTTTATCAGGATTTATCATCAAACCGGTAATCGTTACATCCCTAGCTTAGACTATTACTAATCACTTTTGTTACTAGTCACTATTGTACACAGTGTTAGTGATCTAAACAATCCCACAACTCAAACTAATAAACTTCCATGTGCAATGAATCAGGCATCTGGTTTGTGCTCCAGACATGAATGATTCTTCAATTTATGTCATACTGTCAGCAATGCAACCACCAGAATACCCTTTAACAGACTACCCACTACATACCAACATGATAAAAAACACTCATAACACTACTGCAATTGTATAGCAATCACATAGCAATGCCATAAATAGCAATCACCTTAGCAACCACCAAGCAACTCCCTAAAACAATAAAGAAAATTATAAAGAAAAACACTCAGAATACTATAGCAGCATTTCCCAATCCCAGTCCTCACGCCCCCCACTCTGCATATTTCGTATGTATCTCTCATGACGTGCGACGTTTGTTCTATTCGACTATAAGTGCCCTGCGAATGGACATCACCGGATATTCCACCATGATTCCAGTTCGAAACGAGTGTATATGTTCCATTCAAAGGGCATTAAAGTGTGTTAGACGGGATTTAAAATAGTATTTATTTACAGAGGTATGTCATGTCACATTTCACACTTCTCTAGTAGCCTAAGTTTCGTCTGTGTGTGAAGATGCTGCAGGCAGCGGCGCAGCGCAAATCCATAAATTAATGTTCCGAAGTGAAGTAAACTTAAACGGATTTCCCCTGCTCAGGGAGTAGGGAGCAGTGAACACTGTGTAGGGAGCATGTCAATGGGAACACAGTTCATGCACGGAGCTCACTTCTAACAGTATGATGATCTAAATCAGGTGTGTTAACTAAGAGAGACATGCAAATTATGCAGGGGGGGGGGGGGGGGTGTAGGGTTGGGTAGGGGGCGCGAGGACTGGGATTGGGAACCGCTGCACTATAGCAACCACATAGCAACACCCTAGAATCCAGCTAGAACACCCTAAAACAAACATGCCACCATGAAAAAAAATGGTTAATCAACTTAAAACACTCAGAAAACCTTAGCAACGTCCTAGCAACCACTCCCAACACTCAAGAAACTACATAGCAATGTACTAAAAACACAAAGAACACCTTATCAACCCTCCAGAACACCCTAGCAACCTAAAATGCCCTAGCAAGAACCAGTGTGAAACTACTAACTCTACACTTTAGCAATCACTCAGAATACCCCAGCAACCACTTAGAAATGCCTTAGCAACCAGCCAGAACACGTAAACATCCAGCAATACAGTGGTAATGCCACTGCAGAATAATATCCTAACCACTACCCACAACACCCTGGCAACAGAGTAGCAACTGCGTCAAACCCCAAACCACTCAGAATACCCCAGCAACCACCTAGAAACACCTTAGCAACCAGCAAGAACACATAAACAACCTCCTAGCAATGCCCTGACCACTACTATGTTAACCGACTGTGCTAACAACACAGCACCCTAACAACCACATGACAATGCCTTGGCAACAGAGTAGCAACTGTGTAACCACACCCAGAATACCCCAGACAAGAAACACCTGCCCAGCCAGAACACATAAACAACCTCCTAGCAATGCAACACTATGAGTGTGCTACAAACACAACACCCTAACAACCACATGACAATGCCTTGGCAACAGAGTAGCAACTGTGTAACACTCTAAACAACCAAGAATACTCCAGCATCCACCTAGAAACACCTTAGCAACCAGCCAGAACACATAAACAACCACCTAGCAACGCCCTAGCAAATTCTTAGTTAACCGACTGTGCTAAAAACACTCACAACATCCCTAGCAACCACATGACAATGCCCTGGCAACAGAGTAGCAACTGTGTAATACTCTAAACCACTCAAAAACACCCAAGCATTTTAATGGTGAGCTTTGCAAGCTAAGATAAAACATTTCACGTTTCTTGATAATATATGAAAATGTAGTCTAAAGATAAAAAGCGAAGTATTTTTTGATAAGAATGGTACATTGAGACGTACTGAGGTTCAGAATGGCTCACAGTAATATATTCAGAGGGAGTGAGCTGAGGGCCGGTAATCAGACAGACGGCTCTGAGGGCACACACTCACGCTCTCCACGCTGCACTGGAATTGAGGAGAGCGATGCAAGAGCAGGATCCTCTCTCCGAGCCGACGGCGACGCTCACGCAGCGCAGGTGACCCTGGACTCGCTGTAAATTGGAGGAATGAATGAGGAGCGGTGGAGAAAACCCTTGGCCTCTCCGAAGACGCACTCCCGCAAAATGACACCCACTTAATTTACGAGCAATAATGATTTTCAAAAGGTGGCGGTCCGGCACCCTCTCCCAGGAGGGTTATCGCAAATTGGACGCGATCCATCAAAACGGTGACTTGTAAATCTATTTTTACAAACGGAGTATCACAGGGAGGTGAGCGAGGCGACTGCTTACTACGGATACACCGCATAATTGATGTGCTGCCCCTGAGCTGGCGAGAGAGAAGGATGATGAAGACGTTACTGACAAAGATGTAGAAAGTCATATTTTAATTAAAATGATCACCGTGCCCCTGGCTTTAGTCCACCTGGTAACAAAAAAAGATCAACTTTTGTTTGCTGAAGGGCAGAGGCAATTACAAACCTGCCCGGATAATAAATCTCTTTTATGGGCTATGAGACCCCTGTAACCCCGTGGATTCATTATGATCTCGTACTGAAGGCCGCGGCTCCCCGGACTTCCACTATTACCCATAATCACCTTCCTAAGCGCTCATACAGGCAAAAAGAATAGCATTGAACCGTCTCACACAGTCTCTTGTGTGTCTGTGTTTGCAAGCAGCTGGAAGAAAGCTGGATTTCTCAAAACTACACAATGCAGCTAACACTCAGGCTCAGTCATATCTACAGGAGCTTTGTGTTTTGTGGGGTTTAAAAGACAATTTATATTCAGTAATATTTTTAACTGCACTGACACTATCAAATAAGAACAAAATCAGAATTGAGCTGAATAATGACACTGACTTTGCAACATTGATACAGTTATTCAAGTGAACTGAATCAACACTGAACTGAAACTGATCTGAATAATAACACTACTGTTTTCTATAAAACTGCTTTACAGCTTAAATTGAATTTGTGTCATAACTGATTAAATTTACAACATTAACACTGTTATTTTGTTTATTTGAACTATAGACCTGTTTCAAAATTACCATTTCTTTCAAAAGTACTAGACAAAGCTTTTTATTTTTTTGCATAAGAACTCAGGTTTAAGTACTTCTCTCTGGGTTTAGAGAGCATCATAACACAGAATCTGCATTTTTTTTTAAAAAGGTTCTTAATGATGTCTTGTTAACTGTAGCCTATGCGGATGCTGCAATTCTGGTATAAATAGCATTTGATACTATAGGCCATAAAATTCTTATTGCATGGCTTGAACAGTTGGTCGGGATTCAAGGTGCTGTTTTAAATTGACTTAAGTCCTATTTAACTAATAAAAGTTTTACAATTACTTTAGGTGAATTTGCATCAATCTTCGGCCCCTTTTAAGTGCGGGGTTCCTCAAGGATCTATTCTGGGACCCATTATGTTTTCACTATATATGCAGTATCATTTCACTGCCAGTAAAGAAGTGAAGTAACTAAAGACTTAAAAACATGGTTAGCTTTTTGCATGGTTGAATCTTTTGCATTTAAACAAATGCAAAACAAAGACTATTTTGTTTGGAACCTCTATTGTGTCAGGTTTCCCTAATATTGATTTAGGCCCTTGATTTAGGCCCTTTAGGCCCATAAATCTATGGTATATATATATATAAAAAAATTAAGGTGCACTTTTGACTAACTCAAATTTGATAAACACATAAATTCTGTTGTCAGGTCAAGCTTTTTTTCTATTAAGAACACAGACAAAGGTCAAGCCATTTTCGTCTTTTTGTGATTTTGAGAGAGTGATGCATGCTTTTGTTTCTTCATGCCTGGACTATTTCCTATATGTAGAGAAGATTAGTCAGTCCACATTGTCAAGACTGCAAATAGGTTCAGAACGCTCCTGCTGGACTGGACAGGTTTTTTTCTTCTTTACACTGGCTGCCTATCCATTATAGTATTGATATACAATAAATATACAAAGATCCCATTGTTAATTTTAAAGTCTTTAAATGGCCTTGCACCATCTTATCTTTTAGATTTACTACAACTGTCCAGACCACTTCTCTGACCAGAATCTCCTTATTGTTCCTAGGTCTCGACGCTTTTGCAGTGTTAGCCCTGAAGCTCTGGAGCAGTTGCATCCAAACATTAGAACTGCATCCACACTGGTGTCTTTCAAATCTCTTTTAAAATGTCATCTCTTCTTCCAGGCTTTTTTTTGTCAGTACCTGTTTTGCGATATGTTGGAACCTGATGTTTTATGTTGTGTAGTGATGTTTTAGAGATTTGTTGGACCCTCAATGTATGTGTTGTATAACAGTGGTGTGTAGGTTTATAATTGACCCTTCGCAAAAACCCACCCTCCTTAGTTACTGTTGCTAAGTCCGACAAGCCATACCGCTCTCATGTCACACATCACGCCACGCAGTAAAAATAACACAGTAAAAATCATGGAGCAAAGAGGAAACTGACAACATGCCGACATACAAGACAGAGCAGGTTACTTCTGGTATGAAACAAGGTCTCAGCTTTCAAATTTAGTCATTTAAGAAATTCAAACAATAAATACCATTTTGTTGCTCTTTAAAGTGTTGTGACAAATCTCTGTAGCGCCTCAGTTCAAGCGGCACATCAACCAATCGTCTTTTCATATTTACTTAAAGCACGGTTCATATTTCAACCGTGGAAAGATGTCAATACACACAATTTTTCAAGTTGAAGTCCACTGAAGTTAATCTACTCTCCTGTCTGGCAGATGGCGGATTTGGCGTTATGATTGGTCAGATCGCCTGTCAGTCAAGCTCTTTGCAAAAGGGTCAATACACATGGGTCAACTGATTGTTGTTTTTAATTGTGCTTTATAAATAAATTGCATTGCCTTGCCTTATTTTCATGTTTCCATTATTCCATTCCAATTTCCATTATTATTCCATCCATTATAATCAGTGATCCTATATGCGGGATGACTCGACATGACACATTTCTGACAGTTAACTGATGCTCTGTTCTGCTCCTGAGAAAAAAAAAAAAATTCTACAAATGGGGGTCCACCAGAAAACCACTTTTACTGTAGGAATCAAGAAAAGTGGGCGGTGGGGGGCCTTTGGATCTCCGGGCCCAGGGCCCGGTCTGCCCTGGTGTGGTCGGCTACCGGTGGAGCCTGCGGGCTTGCCGCCACTGCACCCTGGGGCGTCTGCAATGTGACTGTCGGAGGTGCCGCCTTCGGGCTCTCCTCTGCCCTTTTCTGGGTGGGGGCGGCGGTTATCCCTGCGGTGGTTCTCCTGGGAGTGCCGTGCCCTGGGGGGCCCCCGGATGTTTGGGGCCCGAGTCTTTTCCGCGCCTGCTTCATGCCTTGCGGGATGGGACTGTTGTGCCCCAACACACTTTAAACATTTACATGGAGGAACCTTATGAACACAAGGCGCTCAACACACAGGTGTACACTCAAGCAGTCACATTGGTGTAAAAACAGTGTAAAACACGCTTTGTCTTGATCTGCTGTTGCTTCAAAACTTATTTTGTAATATTAGTTATGTGTGCTGCTCATAACATTTAACATTTAGAATTTATTGTGATTCATACAGATTTGGTTGTTGCTGCATTCTCTATGATGTTGTGTCTTCTGTTGTTTTCTCTTTTTGTCAGCAGGTATCGAAGCAAATTGTCTGGTTTTTTTTTTTTTTTTTTTTTTTGTCTTTTTTTTGTCTTTTTTCTCTCTTTTTTCTTTCTCTCTCTTGTTTTCTCTGTCCCCCGGGCTTGTCTGTCAAGTGTGGTTAAATAAAAGGGTATATAAAATTAAATTAATTAAAAAAAAAAAAAAAAAAAAAAAAAGGCTGTGAATGTATAATATAGCTACACATACGTACTGTCATGTGTTATCTGTGTTACTGACAGGCCGGGAAAAAATAAATAAAAAAAAAAAATAATAAAAAAAAAGGAATCAAGAAAATCTTGTAAGACTGAAACAACTTGTTCGGAATGCAACAACATAGTGTAATTTCCCATCTATTCCACTTCATTGGCAAAGAAAACTTTGTGAAATAATCAGTACTTCAGGACTGAAATTCAATTTACAAAGTCCACACACATTTCCACTCATTTCGTATATTTTCTTTGATGCTGTTTGTTTGTCCCTGCTGGTCTACTGCTGTGATTTTCGATAAACCAGCCTCTAAGTGGAGTGTAAAAACAATAAGTCTGGCTGCATGAAACTGTTCAAAGCCTCCCCCCAAATCCGGATTTGATTTATAAAGTATTTTCCTCTGTTGTTTACAGATAAATAAGAGTACTGGGACTGTGGTACTGTTGTGTACAGGACTGTTGTGCAGTTAACAATGTCAATCTGTGTAAAAGGGTTTATCAGCGTTAAACACATTTCAGTAATCTCATGACTGAATGAGAGTGAGAGGTGTGTGAGGTGTGTGTGAGCACCTCTCTGGTCTGTCTGCGCGAGCGGCGTGGGATGTGGACGGGCGTCAGGCCCTGCGTGAGCTGCATAGAGGTCAGTCCTCCTCTGCCGAACAGGATGATGCCGTTCTTCACTCTTCGTGCTGAAGGAGAGAGAGATCTCTGAGCCCACATCAAACGACACAGGCTTCAGCTCCATGTACCCGGGCCTGGGGAAGCTCACGGTGTGCAGGTTCTGACAGAGAGAGAAAGCCAGTGTTTAGTTTGTAGTTTCAGCCAAAATCCTCCCGTGGTTCATCAGCTGATGGCATCAGATGGGTGTCTCTTCAACTATGCCAACTGTCCTGGAAACTTTGTATCATGCCTTTATTTTTTCGTTTTTTTTTTCTACTTTTCAAATGGCTTTATGTTCCACATTTTTGCACCTAAATATCGCACCAGGTCAAAATTGCATTGTTGAGAGAAACAAACAAACAGTTGTGTCCAGGTTTAAGTTACATATTTACCAGTAAATAAAATAAAATGTTTACAAACATTCTTAACACTGTACATTTGTTTTAGTTTCACTCACTCCACAACAAATTCTTTAAATTTAACAAAGTACAAGTTTAAAAAAAAAAAAATGAATTACCAGCATGAGGGAAATGCACTACACAAACACAAGCACAAACTGTGTTAAAGATGAATGTGAAGAGAGAAACTGAAACCCATGACATAAAACATCTCTTTATGAACACCAAGACCAGTCATGTGTTATTCAGTTGATGGAAAAATGCTAAACCCTAGATTTAAATGACAATTTCTTTCTAACATAGAAATGTCATTGGTTCTCATAAAATGATATTAAACATCAGAATTTAACACAGTGATCAATGCTGATACGCTGTAGGATATGATTAATGGACAAACTTACTAATGCACAGGTCTAAATCACATGATAGCATGGTACTTTTTTGTAGTGATAATCATAATTGAACCCATCAGCACTGTAAACCTCAACAGTACCAGAATAAAAGCTTCCTGTTCAAGATAAACTACTGAACACGTGTGCTAAGAAGATGAGGATTCAGAAGTCAGAAGGATAAAACATTTATTAAAGATGGTATGAGCAGATCAGGGATCTTTCTATAGTGTTTTTCCATTAACAGTGTATGAGTAAATTAAGGTCTTTTGGCTTCATTTTGTACACTTACGATTATCGTCAATTTGATTTCACAGATACTATTTAAACTCAACTGAGCTAGACAATGACATCTCCGAATTCAATAATGAAATGCCCTTAACTGAAAATTGAGTGTTTAATCTTATTATTATACATTACTGACACTCTATCCTCCAATTTGATACTGTTAAGTGCTTTGACACAATCTGTATTGTTAAAAGCGCTATATAAATAATGGTGACTTGATGAGACCTTCATATTTGGTTTTAAGTACAGAAATTACAAAGTGAATTCTGAATCTGGAAACTACAGGTCATCTTTTAATCTCACCCTCATTTTATTAACCTGTTATGACTGACTTTCTTCTGAGGTGAAAGAAGGAACATATTCAATCAATCAATCAATATTTGTTTTGTTTTTGTGTTGCACACAATTAAAGTCATACAGGTTTCAGCAGCATGAGGGTGAGTGAATGATGACAGCAGGGAAGCACTGGGTAGAGAGACGGGAGCGGGATCAGCAAAGGACCTCAAGACAGGAATCGACCTCTGGTCACCATGCTCTGAGCACTGACCACAAGGCTATCGGTGCCAACTTCTTTCTTTTACTCATAACTGTGCTTCTAAAAACCCAGAGAAAAGTTCAGAGGGAACCCGACGGCTCAGAAATGCTAATTCTCTTCTGATTTTCCTTTAAAAGAGAGAGTGCTTGTGGAGAAATATTTAAATTGAGCAAATGTTGCCTTTAGTGAAGAGAGACAACAACAAAGGCAGGAAGGTGCTGTATTGCTGTACCTCAATGGAGCAGCCTTTGGTCAGTCCTGTGTAGTCTGGGCTGCTCAGCAGATTGTACGGCGTTCGGGAAACTTCAATGTCTTTCATACAGCCAGAGAATCTCTTCAAAACCACCTCTGACCTGAGGAAACATGTGAAACAATACAAACTCATGCAGCAACTGCTTCAGAAAGCAGATGTAAGATTAAATACAGGAGGAATTCATCTAATAGCATCAGAATGCACACCTGTAGTTTCCAGTCTTGGGTACACCGCCAAAATACATCCTCTCATCCTCCCTCAGGTTGAGGCCTGTCGCTCCACCTGGAGACACCATCCGCAACTGCTCGTCCTCATTAGTGTCGATGTTCACTATGGCCATGTTTGCTAAGCAAATGTAAAAGAGACAGTGAAACACTGTGATGACCATTGACACAGCAGCACTCACTCAACCAGGGGAGGGAGTTTGATCTGTTTGTTTGACCATTAACTAAAGCAGATTGCACACTAGCAGGTTAAGTTGGAAACAAAGCATGGGTTGCATGAAAAACTGTTCATGTGAAAGCTGTGAGCTCAATTGTGATGGAACTGTAGCGTGATTTGTGTGAACGTGAAAGCAACTCTAACTCAAGTCCACACTTGTTCAGGAAGTAAAGTAGCATGCGTGTGTGTTGATGACGATGTTGTTAGTGGATGCAAGCAAAAGGCTGCGATTGTGCAGCGTAATTGTGCAATGAATGCAAACAAAAAAAAAATCCTCAAAAAGACACATACAGTAGATGCAAGTGTCACTCACTCAGATGTGCATAGTAGCATTAATAAAACAAAAATACATTGACGGGCATTGCTGTCTATCATGCGCAGTGCATGTTTGTGATGATGTAAAACTATCTACTAATTGCACTATGAATAATCATTTTCTATTCTTAACTGTTTTAAATTCTTTTTAAATAAATTTTTATATCATTTTGTTTTTATTGTTATTATTATTATTTTTTAATTCCTTGTTTTTATTGTTGTGATTATTATTATTTTGGTAACACTTTACAATAGCGTGTCATTTGTTAACATTAGTTACTGTATTAACTAACATGAACAATTCATTTATTACACTATTTATTAATCTTTGATAATGTTAGTTAATGAAAATACAGTTGTTCATTGTTTCTTCATGTCAGTGCATTAACTAATGTTAACAAACACAACTTGTGATTTTAATAATGCATTAGTAAATGCTGAGATTAACATTAACTAAGATTAATAAATGCTGTAGAAGTATTATTCATTCTTAGTTCATGTTAACTAATGTTGTTAACTAAAGTTAACTAATGAACATTATTGTAAAGTATTACCATTATTTTTAATGACTATTTCACTTTCTTTTATGTAAAGCACTTTGAATTACCACTGTGTATGAAATATGCTATAAAAATAAACTTGCCTTGCCTTAAAACATCCTATTTAAGTAATTCAGGTGGTGCAAAATATTAATGTACATTTGTATAATTATATATCTCCTTTGCACCAATGTTATTGTTAACTAAAATTAACGCTATTACAAATATATTTAATTGACCACTGAAATAAAGCCAAAATAAAAAGTTAAAAAAACAAAACATTTACTTTGGCAACTAACTGAAATAAAATAAGTAATACAATTACTAAAACTAACAACGAAATAAAAGTAAATTATAAAAAAATAATAAAAATGACAAAAGCACAAAACAAAATTACTAAAACTAAAAATATAAAAATAAAAGGTAATTCAACATGTTAATAAATACTATAATAATAAACGACGTATCAATAATACTAAAATGATACGTCTTTGAGCTGACACATATTAAATTTGCCACGTCATATAATCTGAATCAACAGCATTTGGCTTTACTGAGCTCACATGGCATATCTGAATACATGCATCTACTGTAAGAGCTGTGACCGTGTGATGATCTTCAGTGGAAAAATAATACGTTTGGTTTTGCCATCACATGACTTCAGAAGATTTGAAACACACTGCACACGTCACATGGACTACTGTTCTGAAAGCTTGCAAAGGACCAGTGTGAACATCTCCATCCGTGTTGCACAGAAGAAAGAAACACATTTTGAACAGCATGAGGCTGGGTAAGTGACGGATGTTCATTTTTCAGACCGGCTCGGCACACTGCTGAAGGTGAGCTGCTCTGTTCTCATGTCTGTACCTTCTTTCTTCATGCGGGACATGGTGAACGACTTCCATTTGCCGTCATTATAGCGTTTGTCACTGATGATGGAGCCGGTGCCTGAGCCCAGATCATAACTCACTTTTACCCTCCCATCGCTCAGCTCTGCACTCATGAAGTCCTTCTGCTCAGACAGACAGAGCACAGATATAACCAGCAGAATGCATGCAAATACTGTAAAATGGCTCATTTATATGGATTAAAGGGGTCATCGGATGCAAAATTCACTTTTACATGTTGTTTGAACATAAATGTGTGTTGGCAGTGTTTGTACACATCCACACTATAATGATAATAGTTTTGTATCCCTATAAACAATATCCCCTTTCTCAAATCAAGCCATTCTCAGATTCTTGGCTGTGTCATCATGTCACACAGACCCAGGCCCCTCCCACGATTGTTGATTGACACTAGCATTTAACCTTAGACCCGCCCTGAGTGATCTGTCATCAGTCCTCCATTGTTTCACCGCCGGAGCAGATGTAGACTCAAATGGCTCCTAAGAGATTGAGGTGTTTTGTTGTTGGATGTACTAATGAACATAGCAGTCGTCATTTACTCCTGACATCTGAGCCGCTGAAGACACAGTGGATTACATTTGTTTTTCAAGGGAATGCATCCCCCGATCTGCCTAAATGCGTCTATGTGCTAAATGCTTCTATTGCTATTTATTGTTGTTTTATTGTTCCTGATGTTCGGTGACCTTGAGTGGTTTGAAAGGCACCTTAAATAAAATGTATTATTATTATTATTATTATTCATTCGTGATCCAGCCTCACCTACAGAATCCTTTTATGAATTTTTGCAAATCGCCTTTCCTAATAATGTGCTAGTTAGCAAGTTAAAGTAAACAGTCTTATGAGAACGGCTCGTCACCTCAAGGAAGAGAGGGGCGGGGTCAGCAGAGCTCATTAGCATTTAAAGGAACATGCACCGAAACGGCTTGCTGTGAGCAGAGCTGATTTTGACAGGGTAAAAAGGGTGTTGTTTTACACTACCATTGAGAAATTTTAACCAAAGTATGTTATAGACTTTTCATTAAGACCCTAAAGAATCATATCAACTTGTGGAAAATGGGCATCCGATGACCCCTTTAAGCGTGGGCGGGCTGTTACCATGTCTTTGGTGGCGAAGTACATCATGAGCGCATCAGTGGAGAACGTGCGAAACTTGAACATGATCGTAGTAACGTTTGGGTTCCATCGGGTGGGTCGGCTGACGGCGGCGTATCCCTCTCCGTCAAACTGAACCGTGCCTTCAGTGTCCGCCGGCTGAGGACTACACACACACACACATTACACTGAGCTCCTCACACTGAACTGATGTGTGTGTGTGTGTGTGTTTGCTCACCTGACCACACATCCAGCACAATCCCCGTCTCTCTCTCTGTAGTTCCAGAGGCCGATGGGTTTTCCATCCAGAGACGTCTCTCCCATACAGCCTGAGAACGTGGTGGTTTTCACAGCGTCTGCCTTCTACACACACACACACACACACACACACACACACACACACACACACACACGAGGAGAATGTATTTCACATGATAAAACAGTTCAGACTAACACAATAATTCAAAATATATTCTTTCAAAACAAGTCCCATTCAGGCAATCCTTGCCATTGTAACAGTAATATCATTGATTTCACAGCACTGATACTATTGGATGAGAACAGAACTGAATCAAATTAGTTCACAATTCATGAACTTTGCGACATCGACACTTTGAATTGAACTGATTTGAAACAACACTGAAGTGACTCGAGCTGAATAATGTCACTACTGTCTTCAGCAGTAGTGAAATGCAAACTCGGTATATGACGCAAACCTGCAATAATTAAAATTTTGTAATATATAATGTATTTAATCTAGTGCTGTCAAACGATTAATTGCAATTAATCGCAGCCAAAATAAAAGTTTTATTTACATAATATATGTGTGTGTACTCTGTATTTTTATTATGTATATATAAATACAAACACACGCATGTATATATTTAAGAAAAATATGTTATGTTTATATATTAAATATATTTATGTATAATATAAAATATAAGAATATAAATATATACATGTATATACGTGTAAATATCTTAAAATATATATCTATTCTATGTGTGTGTATTTATTTATACATAATAAATATACACAGTACACATATATATATTAAGTAAACAAAAACGTTTATTTTGGATGCGATTAATCGCGATTAATCGTTTGACAGCACTACTTTAATCCCATTTTATTAACCAGTGTCTTCACTACTGACCTTCGATGATCCAATTCAACCATACTAATAAGCAAAAATAACTTTAGATAAACATATCATTTGGGTTTCATTTTTGTTATTGCTGAAGAGTGTTGAACTTTCTTCTCCTGCGTCATTTTCTTCATGCAATTAGTTTGAGGTGCGCCCTCTACTGTACAGACGTGAATTTACATGTCCTTCAGTCTGAGGTCTATTCATTTCACTTTTGGTGTGAAAGAGCTTTTACATCTGCCAGAATAGAACTTTATATATTAAAAACAAACAAGCAATTCCTGCCCAGATTTAAAAAGTAACGCAAAAGTAACGTAACACATTACTTTCCATAAAAGGTAACTAAGTAATGTAATTAGTTACGTTTTAATGGAGTATTGCAATATTGTAATGCATTACTTCTACAAGTAACTTTCCCCAAACAATGGTCTTCAGTAGAGCTGCTGAATTTGAACTTGTTATTGTCACACAGTTATTGAACTGAACTGAATCAACACTAAACTGACTAGAGCTAAATAATACTACAGATTTTTTTAGAGCTGCTTTTTGCTTCTGCCTCGTTTTGAAGTTTGCATCATTGATTCTGTGACTTTTCTGTTTATAACTGATAGCTGCTTTGAAACAATCCCTGTCGTATAAAGCATTGTAAAAGTAAAGGTGACTCGACTGAATTTTGATTCTCATGCATATTTTATCTTTTATCATATATCTTGGTATATCTTGGTTAAGGCAATATACAAAAAATAACTAATAGATCTTACCATACTTCTTCAGCTGATTTATCACAATGCATTAAGACATCTGGTTCGTATTACAACTTTTTGAAATGCAATATTTAAATATGCAAATGAGACATTATAATATAATTAAATATGCAATAATTTGCATATATTTTCCAGACAGGATTCTGAACACTGGGTGAGTCGGGTTGTATGATTTTGTTGAAATATTAGCGATATTAGCGATCTCTCTCACCTTCACGGAGCCCAGCATGCCGCCGACAAACAGGTAAGCGTTCTGGTCCACATCCAGCACGGTGTAACTCTCGGGTGATTTGGCGCTTCTGAGGGTCGGTAAGATGCCTGTTTTGGGTCCCTCCAGCGCACGGACGGAGATACTGCCGTTCAGCCCGATACTGGACACCACCAACATGAGAATAAGACCAACACTTGAGCCACTGATAATCAGCAATACTAATAAATAATAAACAGCTGTTTTCCTTTTCAGTCATGATTAATAGAAGGATTGTACTGTACACTGCCAACAGTAATCAATGTTTCCCCCAAAACACTGTTTATCTTTACTGCTGACCAGATGAACATGTGAACTGAACATTTTAGTTTTGTAAAGAAAATCTAATCTGTCTCCAGAACTAACATCTGGAGAGGAATCAGAAACAGTTAAGCAGAAGCACTTGATAAGAAGTTATGATATTTTACCAGAAATTATGACTTGGTTGTATTGAATTAACACTTAAAACGAAAAAACAAAAGAAGAGTTTTTTAAATATATTAAATTCCACGAAAACAAAATCTAGTGAGGTTTAAGCTTAAAACAAGGAGATATATTTCAGTGGAGTAAGAAAAATTTCTGTGTAGCATTTTTTAAACATATTCTCTGAAAACCAGGGAACAAATTTTGCATCAAACAAACAAATAAATAAAATAAAACGTAGTTGCAACTTTTTATCTCACAATTCTGACTTTATTTTTCACTTTTTCAATTTCACATCTTCCAGTTTTAACATCTTCTCTGAATTATGAGTTTATATCTCTTTTAAGGGAGCCAGAATTGTGTGGTATTATTTTTATTTATTTATTCATTTTTTTGGAATTGCAAGTTTCGAGATATCTCACAATTTAAAAATTATTTTTGTATATTTCTTGAAAATATATAGTACAAAAAATTTACGAAAATTATATTACATAATAATACACACATATATTATATATATTATTCCCAATACAGCAGGACCTCTCGTACCTTATTGCTTACATATAAAATTGACAATTGTGAGAAAAAAGTAACAATTATCTTTTTTATTCTGTGGTGGAATCTGCCTTCCATAAAACCAGAACATCTTACATCATTTCCTATCTTAAAGCTGCAGTCCGTAATTTTTTGTGTTAAAAATTGACATAAAATAAGCGAGTACATCATGAATCCATTTTCCAAACCGTGTTTTTGGCTTGTCCTGAATCACTACGGTACACCTATAATAAGTGTTTATATTCAGACTATTTTAGACTGGTTCGGGTAGACACCGCTGCGGAGTAGCCCGGTAACTGTGTGATTCGTCATAGACATAAACAGAGAGAAGTAGTTCCGGTTACAATGTTCTTCCACAAGACGCACGCAGTCCTGTTTATTAACCGCTAGAGCGCCAAAAGTTACGGACTGCAGCTTTAACCTGTTAACATGCACCAGGACGCCGGCGCACTGAACGCTCTTTGTTTGCACGTCATTGTTTTCAAATAGATAAAATGAAACGGGACAAAATGAATCTTGACAAACTATATATCATTTTGAAGGTCTAAGCCTCAAGCATCGACGATGGATCGCTGTTTTTCGATAGAAAGCTTATAAGGAATGTATTTGCTAAATTTGATGATATTATTGATGATATGGCCCATCTGTATGATTATCATCTGCATGGACGCACATCAGCGTGTGATTACTGACTGCAATCAGTGTGAATGTCTGGCAATATCAGTTTATGTCTGGCAGTGCAGAGTATTGAGTAGGCTATGTATGCTTCTACATACAAAGCAAATTCTTCTTTTTTTCTTTTTTTTATTACTCAAATTATTCTTATTGAATTTTTAGTGCTCAAATAAATCACTTATATGATGTCTAAAATTCTGTCTATTATTTTATAATTGAAAAACTATGTATAATGACTAAAATAGTTTGTGGAATTCTTCAATACATTTGGTGGTAATTTTCATTAAACGGGGGGGTATCTGGAAATATTCTCAGAAAAATGATTGCAAGAATCTCATTTTTCATGGTATCTTCTTCAAATTTGAAATATAAACTCATTAGACATGTGACTTTCAACCCATTACTTTTCTGGATTGCTCCTGGACTTATTTCATGTATTTGTTTATGAAATTAAAAAAACATTCAGTGTGGTAAAACATTTTTCAAGGCACTTCAGTGTCTATAACTTTTAATTTTTTTGAGCATTATCAACTCTGGATGATGCATAGTAAAGCCTAGAGTGTCTTCTTTCCAAAGATACATAAATTGTGTGTGTAGCATGTTATTGTCAGGAAATGTTACCATTTTAATTTAGGTAGGTCATTTTCAGCTGTGAGGCCCAAAATGGGGGTGCAGGTTAACAGGTTAAGCAAATCTATCTTGTTTTAAGGGTGATAAAGGGTGATAGAAAATGAGGAAATGTTTGTTTTTCAACAAAACACACAGTGTACGTGAACTCTGAATTACCGTGAGGCCTCGATCCGATGCCAGTTTCCATCGTTGATGACGAGATCGGGATATTCGACACGGCCGACCCCTGATCCCACATCCCACAGGAAGTTCACCTTACCCTTCCTCATCTCAAGTGCCAAGAAATCCACCTACACACGATCGAGGAAATTCAGCTCTCGTCAAACATGACATTATGTGTGTGTGGAAGAGTGTCGAGTGTGTGTCGTCTCTGTTTCTGACTCAGACGTTCAGCGATGTGAACCTGTGATCGCTGAAGAAGTCCAGACAGTTTCACACTCACATATTTGGCCGATCCGAGGTAGAAGAGCAGGTTATCAGCAGCAACCGTCTTCACATGGAGGATGATGGTGTTATAGCGGCCTTTCTTGATCTCTGGCCGGTAGGTGCGGATACAGTCTCCACCGGACGACACAGACACCTTAATCTAGGGGTCAAAGGTCATGAGAGGTCAAGCCAGAGAGT
This sequence comes from Schizothorax lantsangensis, assembly GCA_027422415.1. Classification (NCBI taxonomy): domain Eukaryota; kingdom Metazoa; phylum Chordata; class Actinopteri; order Cypriniformes; family Cyprinidae; genus Schizothorax; species Schizothorax lantsangensis. The sequence goes on from CM049855.1 coordinate 31,785,855, forward strand.
GCAGACAACACACGATGAATGATCTTATTTCTCTTCTTGCAGCTTGTAGAATATTTAATGGAGTAATCAACAAGAACATCTTAAAATGAAGACGTTTAAAAATTGAATTTGTGTTCATAGAATAGTGTTTTAAATGTAATGCTGACAGAGAGTATCTAGGCTGTTCACATCAAGTGTTATGAGCTGTTTTCATGAGGACGATTAGGGATCTATGATCTCCATGATGTGAAAAATGCAGATGGAATCCAGCCATAAAAATGGAATTTAATGTATGGCGCAGAATTTGGCAAATGTTGTATGATAAATCAAAAGTAGGTCTGTACACTTAATTAAATGGTGATATGAACTAGTGTCCGTTAGTGATGCGCGGGTCGTCTCATAACCCGCGGACCCCGCGGGTAACCCGCGGGTCGGGTTGGGGCGGGTAAAGAAATTGTCACTTTATTTGCGGGGCGGGTCATTAAAAAAAAATAAAAAAAATCCATGTATGTTGCGTGCAATTCCCTATAGCCAATATTAAATATTTGGGAATATCTATTTTCATATTTTATTAGGTTCTTTGATAAGGTTACAATACGAAGGCCTACGTAGCAACGTAACTTGCTTGATGTCCCCAAACCTTTGGCGTCACGTGACAAGTCACGAAAGCGCCAAGCAGCTCTGTATCCCAGCCACAAGCGCATCAAGCGAGCACACATTCAGCTCTGCTGGCCGGGTGCTGGAGTCTAGGTGTAATAGATTAAACCCCGGTACAGTGGATGCACAGCGAATGTAAAAAAGCTAAATGAACATTTCCATGTGTTAAATAAAACAAAAGTTCAGTGGTTATGTAGCGTAGGCTGTAAACTGTAGGCCTATACAAATCTGAAATAAAAAATTGTTTAGCCTATTAGATGAATACAAACGCTGCTTTGTAAATGTTGAAAATGTTTATCATTATCTTGTTATTAATATGACCTGATTTATGGTTCATATTCATAATCGTATGTTGTTGCCAGTTTACAGGGCGATGTTTCCAAGCACTTTCAGGCTGAAATAAAGGCTGTTTTCATTTACATTACAATGCCTAGTATGTCTATTTAATGGTCGTGGGTGCGGGGCGGGTTGTAAAAATAGATACAGTGGTGCGGGGCGGGCCAAATCATTTCATAAAAGCAGGACCCACGGGTTGGAAAGAAACCCGACCCGCGCATCACTAGTGTGCGTGACATATTAAACTTCCACATTCATTTTACATTTCACAGAGTTAAATCATTCAGTTAATTAATTAATTTTGGGGAATAGATATGGTATTTCCAATTTGTTGTTACACGAATATGGAACAGAAATGAATACAAACTGGAAGTAAATAGATTTTTGCCTTAATACGGCACAACTGCATGGTTTGAATGAAGACTTTAATTTGTCTAGTTTTCTATAATGTGAAGATTTTGTATATCCTTCTCTTTAAATACATATGTTTGTTAACTATTATTACACGTGCGTTGATATTATTGTATATTAAGATGAAATGTTTCAAAGGAATTTGAACACGAGGAAGGTCCTGCGTGAATGTTTGTTGTTTTAAAATGTTTGTTTTTTGCACGTTGTAACAATGATTGCTTGCATCTTGGCATGCAAATAAATACAAATGTATTTATGACTTGAAATAATGTGGATTGAAGCGAGTGCTGGATGCTTTTTTAATGAATAATCACTTTTTTTTTTCTTCCATGTTTTTATTTTAAAAACAAAGGACTGTTTAATTTTCAGTTGTTTAAAAGATGAATTAAATTGCTAGTGTTTTATACCTTCATTTGATTACCAGAAAAATTAAATACACAACAATAAAATAAACAGATGAAGTTGTTTTTATAAATTCACCTGATTAGGCTTTTTGATTATTCAAATTTAATTAAACCATTAAGAAAGAATAAAAACAGAAAGCACAGAATTTAGTTAAAAAGGGCCGTAAAAATGTAATTGTTGTTGAACTTCAATATTTGACTAAACTGATGTTAAATAGTATAATTGTCATGATTTCACTGAATAAAGCATGCTTCTCCTGGAGTATGACGGGCAGTACTCACAGAGTTGGCTTGTTTGCGAGCCTGGTTGATGAGATCTTTGATCTGAGAGATGTTTTTCTTCAGGTTGTCCTGGAGCTCCTGAATGGGCTTCAGTTTCTCCAACAGCCTGTCAGCCTCATTCTCCAGATGCTTGACTTTAGCTCCGGCCGCATGAACTGCAGACACACACGCACGTCACCCACATTAACACACCAGAGCGTGACCGAGTAAAAGACACACCGCATTAGAGACATGCTGGAGCCGTGAGTAACAGAGAATGAAAGCCTCTAACATAAGAGACTATGAAAGAATTCAGAAACAAAGGAGAAAAAGTGACATGTTATATATCTCTCATTGGCAGCGTAGGCAGCGAAAGACATGGAGCTGTTATTTCAAAAGAGAAGATGAGAGCAAAAAACGACAGAGTTTCCATCTGTAATTAGCTAAAGCGCTCATTAGGATAACAAGCTTAGTGAAGCTTTCAAAGGCTGTGTTTAATCCCGTTGGGTTGAAACAAAGAACGGAGAAACGGAGAGATTGGGAAAACACTCTCTCTGTACATGCAGCGCTCCGGATAAAAGCACCATGCTGAAGCCTCGGGGAGCGGAGAGAGCTCTTCAAATCATTCGCACAGATGAAAGAAGAAAATCGTGTATACATACTTATTGCTGTTGACGTTCAAAATCAAATGAGGAGGGAAAAATACCAAATAAGCATTTAAGTGATCTTGTAACACAAACATTTCAATTAAGAAATCAAATCTTCATGCAGCTGTTGTCTCTATAAAGAACGATTATTGCTGGAGTTGGATGGAAGTCGTACTGTTTTTCTCCGGGTCTTTGATCAGGTTGTTGGCTTTCTTGACGTCGTCCTCCAGTTTGCTGTAGTTCCTCTTCAGGCCCATCAGGTTGAGGTTCACGTCCTTCAGGCGGTTGAGCACGTCTATGGCCGTGTCGTTGGCCTCCGCCGCCTTCAGCTTAGTGACCTGGATCCTGGCTGCCAGATCTGCCGTCATCCACACAACGAGAAAACACAGCATGCTTAGCTGAACGTCTCAAACATCGTGTTCACCAAGCTGAAGAACAGCATTCGTATGAGGAATATGCAGAAAGCACACGATGAATGATCTTATTTCTTTTCTTGCAGCAAATTACTTAACATATGTGACCACAAAACCAGTCATAAAGGTCAATTTTTCGAAATTGAGATTTATGCATCATCTGAAAGCTGAATAATCTTTCCATTGATGTATGGTTTGTTATGATCGGACAATATTTGACTGAGATACAACTATTTGTAAATCTGGAATCTGAGGGTGCAAAAAATCTAAATATTGAGAAAATCATCTTTAAAGTTGTTCAAATGAAGTTCTTAGCAATGCATATTACTAATCAAAAATTAAGTTTTGATATATTTACGGTAGGAAATTTACTAAATATCTTCATGGAACATGATCTTAATATCCTAATGATTTTTGGCATAAAAGAAAAATGTATAATTTTGACTCATACAATGTATTGTTGTTGGTTATTGCTACAAATATACCTGTGTTACTTATGACTGCTTTTGTGCTCCAGGGTCACATATATAAAGAGAAATCAACAAAAGCATCTTAAAATTAAAATGATTCAACATTTATTGAATATGTGTGTTCATAACAACGTGTTTAAATGTCATGTCACACTCAGAGGTGGACAGTATTTTGACTTTACTCAAGCTAATTTAAGAAGTATCTGTAGTTTATCAGAGTGTTTTTCTTTGGAAAACTTCACTTTATTACAAAGCATAATGTCATACTTTTTACTGCACACTTTATAGAGCGCGCACACACACACACACGTGTCACACACCGGATGTGTGCGCACTCAGATCACTTGGACATGGTTGTGTACAAGAGGTAAAAAACGATATAAATACTGTTGGTTTTCTCACACAAACCGCTCGTTTCGTGTCTTAGGCCATCAATGTGTAGTTACGATGGGGAATTGTTTAATTTGGATTTCTCTGTGCATGTTCTTTTTCCCTCTTATAGAGACAGTGACCTATACCTGCCATTATATGACTGACAGACTAGAACGGTTTGACCTAAAAACATCAAAATTGGATCTACTGAAGAAAAAAAGACACCTGCATCTTGGATGCCCTTGGGGTAAGCTGATAGATACCACATTTTAATTTCAAAGTGAACTATCCCTTTAAGTTGTTGTTTGTTTTATCTTTAATACTTAGGAATATTAAAAATGTGGTACTTTCTTGTACTCGAGTAAATCTTTGAATTATTTTACTTGTGTAAAAGTAAGAAAGTAATAGATTTCTAATGTAATTAAGTATTAAATGATATTTAATATGAAACGTAGTGCAGTAAAAAGTCTTTGAAATGTTGTGAAGTAAAGAAAAACACTACTTTTTAAATGAACCTGTTTAATTAAGAACTATTTATTTATTTTTCTGACAATTAAACACATTTCACTCCAAATTCATGCATCCAGACATTTTAATTTCTAGTTTTCATTACATTTCTATTCTTCTCAATGATTCTCAGTAGACTGACTCAGCACTACAAATACTACCATAATGAAAAAATACTTTCCTGTTTTAATTATATTCATCAATTATTGATTTGGTTATTATAATATTTTCAGTCATGATGGTGGAGAACGTCTCGGTTACGTATGTAACCCTCGTTCCCTGAAGGAGGGAACGGAGACGTCACGTCGGGTGACCGACGAATTGGGATCTCGCTTAGAGAGACCAATCCACTTCGAGTGTAACTAAACGAGCCAATGCACATTGGCATGCGATTATTGCATCCAGCTGCTGCTGATCACAGCGTGAGTATAAGTAGGCAGCAGGTGCAGCGCATATTCAGGTTTTCGCTGAGGAGCCGAGCCGGTGACCCGGCCGCTCAGCGGTGGTACAGTAGCCGTGGCGACGGGACGTGACGTCTCCGTTCCCTCCTTCAGGGAACGAGGGTTACATACGTAACCGAGACGTTCCCTATCAGTCGGTCACTCCGAGTCACGTCGGGTGACCGACGAATTGGGATCCCTACCAAAAGGCCACGGATACTGCCCCTTCCAGTGTCCTGTGGAAGCCTCCTGCGCCCCTACTTTTTGGCGCAGGTCAGGGCTTCACAAGAAGACCAGTTACTGTTGCTATGGCACTACCCACTCAGTAAGACTGGATAACACTGGAAAACGTACCCGTTCCACTTGGAACAGGAACGCTGCGGAAGCCCATCCTTCCCATAGGAGGTTCAGAAGCACTTACGCATATGAACAACCGTTTAGGTGCATATGGAAGATTTAAAGGTGATTGTAGCCTCTTGGCAGAATGTCTGCCGGGGAAACACGGGCTCTGAGGCTATACCGTGGACTTTACACATATGAGATCCAATTAGGTCTCTACATATGGACCCTAGCCCTCTACCGGTTCTCACAGATTCATCGAGTGAGGGCCTGGCGCCAGACGCTCCGCCACGTCTGGCTGCCGAGGGGACGGAGGAGCTCGACAGGGTCTACAGTACGGACTCTCTGGAGCAGTTTTAGCAAGCCGATCCGAAACCGGAGCCTCTCAGTGCTTCTACCCGTTTGAGGTGAGAACACAGGAGGAGACCGGTTCCACACGAAGGCTATAGAATCTAGCGAACGTGTCAGGGGTCGCCCAACCCGCAACTCTATAATTATCTGCCAGCGAGGCGCCACGAGCCAATGCCCAGGAAGATGCAACACTTCTAGTAGAGTGGGCTCTCAACCTGAACAGGCAGGACACACCCTGTGCCTAATAAGCCAGGGTGATGGCGTCCACTATCCAGTGGGCCATCCTCTGCTTGGAGACGGCATTCCCTTCTGCCGGCCTCCGTGACAGATAAAGAGCTGGTCTGAGGTCCTGAAGCTTTGCGTCCTGTCAACGTAGCATTTCAATGCTCGGACGGGACAAGCAAAGCTAAGGCTGGGTCTGCCTCCTCCGAGGGCAGCGCTTGCAGGCTCACCACCTGGTCCCTGAAGGGAGTAGTGGGAACCTTGGGCACATAGCCAGGCCGGGGCCTCAGGATTACCTGGGACGGCCCAAACTCTAGGCACGAATCGCCGACCGAAAATGTGTGCAGGTCCCCTACCCTCTTGATGGAGGCCAATGCAAGCAGGAGCAGAGTCTGAAAGAAACTTCAGCTCGACTGTCTGCAACGGATCAAATGGGCCCTGCTGTAGTGCTCTGAGCACTAGAGACAGGTCCCAAGAGGGTATAGAGGGGGCCGTGGAGGATTTAACCTTCCTGCCCCCCTAAGGAACCTGATGACCAAGTCATGCTTCCCCACCCACTTCCCTTCCACAGGGTCGTGGTTGGCAGCAATCGCAGCCACATAGACTTTAAGGGTGAAAGGAGACAGCCTTCGCTCCAACCCTTGCTGCAAGAAGGACAGCACGACTCTGATCGGGCACTTCCGGGGGTCTTCTCGGTGAGAAGAGCACCACTCGACAAACAGGTTCCACTTCAAGGCGTAAGCATGTCTCGTAGACAGCGCTCTCGCCGAAGTGATGGTGTCAACTACCTCCTGGGGTAGGTCACCTAGAACCTCCGCGTCCCGTCCCGGGACCAGACATGTTTTAAGTTTCCAGAGGTCTGGATGTGGGTGCCATAAGGTGCCCCGTCTCTGAGTCAGTAGATCCTACCTCAGAGGAATCTGTCAAGGAGGGGCTGTCACGAGGAGCATCAGTTCTGGGAACCAAGTCCGAGTGGGCCAGTACGGCGCCACGAGCAAGACCTGCTCCTCGTCCTCCCTGATCTTGCACAGTGTCTGTGCGAGAATGCTCACTGGGGGGGAACGCATACTTGCGGGGGCCCCGCGGCCAGCTGAGTGCCAGTGCATTCCGTGCCGAGTGTTTCCTCGGTCAGGGAGTAAACAACTGGCAATGAGAAGTCTCTCAATAAGCTGGGCCGTCTGGGGATGGAGTCTCCACTCTCCGGGGAGCGCAGCTCGTGACAGCTCATCGGCTGCCCGGTTGAGCAAGCCCGGAATGTGAATGGCACGAAGCGACCTCAGATGCTTCTGACTCCATAGGAGGAGGTGGCGGGCGAGTTGCGACATGCGACGGAAGCCTAGACCACCTTATCGGTTGATGTATGCAACGGTCACAGTGTGTCCATACGGACCAGTATGTGCTTGCCCTGTAAGCGCCTCTTGAGACGGTTCAGGGCCAGGTGTACTGCAGCAACTCTAGGCAACTTATGTGCCAGTGCAGTTGGGGGCCCCGTCCAAACCCCCGACACTGCAAGCCCGTTGAACGTGGCGCCCCAGCCGGTGGTGGAGGCATCCGTGTAAACCACAGCATGCCTAGAGACATGTTCCAGGGGCACTCCTGCCCGGAGAAACGAAAGGTCTGACCACGGGGTGAGGGTTTGGCAGCAGGCCGGTGTGACTTGGACCCGGTGAGTGCTGCGTTACCACGCCCACCTCGGGACTCGGCCATGGAGCCAGTGTTGAAGCGGTCTCATATGAAGCAGCCCCAGCGGCGTCACTGCCGCCGCAGCTGCCATATGCCCCAGGAGCCTCTGAAATTGTTTCAGTGGGACCGCGGACCTGCTCTTGAACGCATTCAAGCAGTTCAACACCGACTGAGCACGTTCCTGCGTGAGGCGTGCTGTCTGATTGACCGAATCCAATTCCATACCGAGAAAAGAGATCCTCTGCGCCGGGGAGAGTTTGGTCTTTTCCCAGTTGACCCGAAGGCCCAACTGGCTGAGGTGCAAGAGCACCAAGTCCCTGTGTTCGCACAACTGGTCCTGAGACTGAGGCAGCATGAGCCAGTCGTCGAGGTAGTTGAGAATGCGAATGCCCTGTTCTCTCAGGGGAACAAGGGCTGCCTCCACAACCTTCGTGAAGACACGGGGTGACAGGGACAGCTCGAAGGGCAGGACCTTGTACTAATATGCCCGTCCTTCAAACGCAAACCGCAGGAATGGCCTGTGGTGCGGAAGGATTGAGACAAGGAAGTACACGTCCTTCAGGTCAATTGCTGCAAGCCAATCTCAGGGACGGATGCACCCGAAGATGCACTTCTGCGTGAGTCTCTTGAACGGAAGCTTGCCCAGTTCAGGACGCGCAGATCCAAGATTGGTCTCCACCCACCGCCTTTCTTGGGCACAATGAAGTAAGGGCTGTAAAACCCTGTCTTCATATCGGCTGGAGGGACCGGCTCCATCACGTCCCTCGCCAATAGGACAGTGATCTCCCCGCACAAGCCTTTACTGCTGTGAGGTGGAACCTGGGAGAACGCCGGGCGAACTGAATCGCGTAGCCGAGTCAGGTGGTCCACAGGAGCCAGGGAGACGAGCTGGGTAGCGTTTTTTCCAGGCACCCAGACACTATACAAGCGGGACCTGCGGGACCACCGACGTACCCGCGGTGGGGCAGCGAGGTGAAACGCAGGGACCCGGCCCGTGTCGGACCAAAGAGGGGTCTGAGTGTGCGGTGCAACACTTACCTGGTTCCACAGTTTGGCAGAGGGTGCGTGAGTAGGGCCTTTGATGACGCTCTCGAACCGCCCACTGCTGCCTGCTGGCGAGAGAGGGAGAAGAGTGTGGTCCGGTGTTGGTCCGTCCATGACTCTCCATGCCCTCTTGGGACCCAGAGGCAGAGAGAACTGCTTCTTGTCGAGATTTTTTATTTTTTTTAAACCAAAAGATTCTCCGCCCGGCCCTCCTCCGGGGGAGGGAGAGGTGCATCCACCATCTCCTGAAGCAGTCCTCTTTCTCTCTGGGTCGCCCGTCCTGAGGCCTCTTGCTTTTCCGCTCTCCGCCAGGTTTGACGGGGGCCCGGACGGGCGGGGCGGCCTGCCTACGCCCAGCTCAACGGCACCGCTTCTGGAGGCTGCTGCGGATGCGGTGCGGGAGCAGGGACGGACGCAGGGGCCGCCCTCGGCGACGAGCAGGCTGGGGCGCTGCAGCCAGCGGACGGGTGGAGGCAGCAGCTGCCCGCTGGGCAGGATGTGTTGGATCGCCTCAGTCTGCTCCTAAGCAGCCGAGAACTGCTGGGCCATGCTCTCGACTGCGTCGCCGAAGAGGCCAGTCTGGGACACAGGGCCCTTGAGGAACCGAACTTTGTCGACATCCCCATGTCGACCAGACACAGCCAGGTGACGCTCCTGGACCACAAGTGTGGACATCGCACGACCCAAAGACCACGCAATGACCTTCGTCGCTCGTAGCGCGAGGCCAGAAGTGGTACAAAGCCCTTTCAGAACTTCTGGATCGTGACCACCCTCGTGCATGTCCCCCAGTGCTTTTAGCCTGAAGAACCTGCAGTAACGCCGTAGCGCAAGCGGTTGGCAGCTTCTCCACGGGTCACATAAGCATCGCCGGACAGACCAGACGAGTACCTACAGGCCCGGAAGAGGAAGCACGGTTTACCCTGCCGGGTGGAGGCGGTATTAGGACACAACGGCATCGCAACCGACCGCTCCACCGGGGGGCCCCGTATACCCCCTAGCTGCACCACCACCGAGGGTGGTGAGGGAGGAGGAGCTAACAGGTCAGTTTCTGGCAGTAAAATGTGCCATCCACAACCTGGTAAGCTCCCCATGCACCTCCGGGAAGAGAGGCACCGGGGCAGGGTGCTGAGAACCAGCACAAACTACCTCGAGAAACCAGTTATCCAACCTCGAGGGCTCGGGACACGGTGGAAGTCTCCACTCGAGCCCTACCCTCTCAGCGGCCCGGGAAAGCATAGCCGTGATTCTGGATCTGACTCAGGCATTGCTACTGCCGTAGCAGCAGCGCAGCCGAATCTTCTTCCCCAGAAAGCTCCAGCTCACCCTCCGATGCAGCGATCGACATCCGGTCATCGGGAGGAGCACCAGGGATACTGCTGGTACGCCCCTTGTAGAGGGTCCAGCACGTTCCACTGGCAGCTCAACTGGTTTTGGAGTGCAAGAGGAGTGATGGTCCCTCGAGGGTTGGTTCCCTGGAGGGTTTGCCACCACTGTAATCCTCAGACCACCCGTGCCACCACCTGAAGTAGTCCTCGTCTGTCTGCAGCCAGAACGAGAACTAGATCGAGGCAGAGGCAACAGAGCTCCGCCCCCTTGTCGAGGTAGCAGAGCCTGGCTGCAACTCCAAGATGATCATCTTCCCACCATGAGAAGATGCCTCATCCACGAACGCCACCTCAG
>CM049855.1:31801070-31821070 GCA_027422415.1 Schizothorax lantsangensis
AATTTATATGAATATAAATATGTATGTAAATATGTAAATACATGTAAATATTTTCAAAATATATGCTGTATGTGTGTGTCTTTATATATGCATAATAAATATACACGGTACACACACATATATTATGTTAACAAAAACTTTTATTTTGGATGCAATTAATCGCGATTAATCGTTTGACAGCACTAATATATATATATATATATATATACAGTATAATGTTTGCCATTGGCTGGGATATGAACTCTTGCAATATCTCGCAATGAAAAATGATGCTTTTTGTGTTCTGCTTCAACACAAAAAGACAGTTGAAAAGATCTGCATGTACTGTAAGTAAAATAAACAACTGAATGTAAATTAGCTGCTGCCCAGGTGGAGCATTTCACATCAGTCACTGATGCAGACAGGAGCCACTCATGATTCTGTGTGTGTGTGTGTATGTGTGTGTGTGTGTGTGTGTGTGTGTGTGTGTGTGTGTGTGTGAGAGTGTGAGTGTGTGTGAGTGTGTGTGTGTGTGTGTGTGTGTGTGTGTGTGTGTGTTTCCTCACCAGCTGTAGAGCATCAATGCTGGTTTTCTTCGCCTCTTTGGCCACTTTATCGGCCTCATCTATGTAGTTCTTGATGTTGGTGTAAGCGTTGAAAGCAGCCGTGGCGTTGAAGGACAGGTTCTTTGCCTCAGCTAGAATGCTACAGAAATCAAAGTTCAGATCAGTGAGAGAAGACAAATTAAATCAACCCAGGCTCACTGGAAAAACATTTCCACAAACTGATATTACATTGCTTCTGCACATTTCGTGACAGTTTTGAAATGAAATGTCCAGCGAGTGGCACTAAAAGCACATTCTATCCGAAACAGATGAAAATATGAATCTGGCAGCGTTTTACTATGTGAACATATACAGTAAATAATGTAGCACTCAGTGTTGGGGAAAGTTACTTTTAAAAGTAATGCATTACAATATTGCGTTACTCCCTAAAAAGGTAACTGATTACATTACTTAGTTACTTTTTATGGAAAGTAATGCGTTACGTTACTTTTTAAATCTGGGCAGGGCTTACTTCTTTGTTTTTAATATAAAAGTACTTGTTTTACAAATGTAAAAGCCCTTTCACACCAAAAGTGAAGTGAATGCGCCTCAGGCTGAAGGAAATGTAGATTCACGTCTGTACAGTAGAGGGCGCCCCTCAAACTAATCACATGAAGAATATGACACAGTTCAACACTATTCAGCAATAACTAAAATGAAATGCAAATATGCCATTTTTGCTTATTAGTACGGTTAAATTGGAAAATCGAAGGTCAGTATCAAAGACATTGGTTAATAAAATGGGATTAAATAAATAATTATATTTGTCTTATTTAACATATTTAATTAGTGCAGGTTTAAATCCTATTCTGCGATTTTGAGGAACACTGAATGTGTTTTTGTGCAGGTAAGATGTGTAAATACATGTTCATATTTAGTCTAGAACTACAGTAACTCAATGCTCTGCACTTACTCCTGATTTCTGTCACCATGGCAACACAGAGCTGTCACTCAATACATGAGAAACAAAGTAACTGGAGTTACTTATTTGGAAAAGTAACTCAGATATTTCCTTCTAAATTAAAACGTAATGTATTACTTTACTAGTTACTTAAAAAAAGTAATCTGATTACGTAACTTGCGTTACTTATAATGCGTTACCCCCAACACTGGTAGCACCTACAGTAAACCCTACACTCACACTAACAAAAGTTTTATCTTGTTTCTGGAAGTGTTTGAGCTCTTTTATTGTGATCTGTATTTCACGGGACTTTTCACAGGTATCTGAGTGCTTCCCATCACAAGTGCAATGCAGTACCGGGTGCGCTACCGAGCAAGTTTACTGTGTCAGAAAAGCCACACAAAGAGCTGGTTATGTGATGCAAATGAAAAAATGTATTACATTTCACAACTCGTGCACTATGGTAAAAGTATTTTGATCTCACAACATAGTACTGTGCAAGAAACCATGCAAAAATAAGTCTACATTAATCAATAATCTGCCCTTTGTAATCATAATTTGTTCGAAAAGGAATAACAGTTGTTGGTGTTTTATTGCCTCTAGTGTTCATTTGAGCTGGAAACTGCACTACACACACACACACACACACACACACACACACAGACACACACACACACACACACACACACACACACACACAGACACACACAGACACACACACAGACACACACAGACACACAGACACACACACACACACACACACACAGACACACAGACACACACACAGACACAGACACAGACACACACACACACAGACACAGACACACACACACACACACACACACACACACACACACACACACACACACACACACACACACACACACACACACACACACACACACACACACACACACACACACACACACACACACACAGACACACACACACACACACACACAGACACACACACACCTGTCGAGTATGGCAGCAGAATCGTTGAGCTGGCCGGCGTGGTCCTCCGCTCTCAGCAGCAGATCAGGGATGGACTCGTCCAGACCGCGATCCAACCGCGCCACCTTAAAATCCAACTTATCGTGCAGGGGACCCAGCTCTCCCGCCATCTCCTCCAGCTCCTGCAGACGCCAGTCAGTAAGCCACGGCTCTGAGGATAAGTTATTGTTTAATAACATTTCTGCAAGAAACTGACCTCTTTGCCCTGGTTGATGCTGTCTGAGAGAGCGTTAGCTTCATCCAGCATCTTCTCTCCTTCCGCCAAAATTCCCTCCATTTCCTTTTTCTGTTCACCGGCCACATCCCTCTTTCCCTGCTCAAACATAACAAAACACTTTAGACTCGGAGCGTTTTATACAGTAAGTCTGTGTTTGTGTAAGTGTGCACCTGCAGACGGTCGAGGTTCAGTAGGTTGTTAACAGCCAGTCCCTCGGTCTGTTTGGTTTTGTTGTGCGCGTCCCTCAGCAGATCCTGAGCTTCGTCCAGTTTCTGCCTGTAATCGCCCATTTTATCACTGACCTCCTTCTTCAGGTCCTCTGTGGCCTGGTGTGGATCTCCAAACAAACGCTTGACTCTAGCCAAAAGAGCCTCTGCGGCACTATAAAGATGAAGAGAGAGAGCGAGAGCTCCTTATCTGTGACTCATGACACAAGAAAACCCTTTAAGAGACCAAAGCAACACTAGCATTCAAATGTTTGGGATCAGTGAGATTTGGGCTTTTATTCAGCAAGGATGCATTACATTGATCAAAAGTCACAGTAAAGGATTTCTATTTTAAATAAATGCTGTTCTTTTGAACTTTCTATTCATCAAAGAATCCTGAAAAATAAAATGTCTCGCCGTTTCCATAAAAATATTCGGCAGTTTTCAACATTGATAATAATCAGAAATGTTTCTTGAGCAGCAAATTAGCATATTATAATGATTTCTGAAGATCATGTGACACTGAAGACCGGAGTAATGATGCTGAAAATACAGCTTTGATCACAGAAATAAATTACAGTTTAACAGATATTCACATACTGTAGAAAACAGCTATTTGAAATGGTAATAATATTTCACAACATACTGTATTTCTGATCAAATAATTACTGACCTCAATCTTTGGTGCAGTAGTGTGTGATTTACAGTATATGCTGATTGACAGATTAAATCCACCCACTTTCACTGTGTGTGTTCTGACACATGAGTGAATAAATCACAACATGAGTGATGAACTTATGTTTTTGCACACACTATTCCTTCATAAATAAATTCCTACAACCCTGAATAAAGATGTTACAATCAGAGCTCAATACTGTATTTTGTAGGACATCTTTTGTCTTTTACTAAAAGAGGAGACATGAAACCAACTCAAACTGAATCCACCTGTAAAGCACCTAATGAAGTGGAACTGGCAGCTCTTAAACCGGTTCTGTGTGCTCCAGCTTTACTCGATGCCTCTGTCCTCCTCTAGGTGTCTCTCTCTGTTCTCTCATGGCCGTATAGACGCTGGAATCCATTGTAGAAGTCATTTGATTAGGCTGGAATAATATTCCTCCCCCGCCCAACCTCGGGCAACTTTTAATTAGTTCATTAAGATTCTACATAAGAAAGAGAAACTTTCTTCATTTGAGCTGTGATCCAATGAACCACAAAATACGACCGAGAAACATAATGCCACCAAAACAATTATCCAACCTGTGAGCTTGAATGGCGTCCTCACCGCTGCATAGCTTCATGTGCTCTTTGTTGTGGTACTCAAACTGAGCAACACTCATACGATCTTTACTTATGAACAGTACGCTGCATTAAAACACTTTGCAACAAATCCCAACGCTGTCTGTTATGAGAGCTTAATATTCACCTGTGTCCCACATTTTAAGCACAACCTCAATACTGCATGATTTTTCCATTATAGAGCGTAACTGTCTGTATTAACTTCATTCATTTTCTCCATAGGGAAATTTTTAATGATAACTCATAAACCTTGCTTATCGATGGAATATGCTTGCGTTGAAAAAATCAACCCACATTATTTTAACTTATTGTTTAAAATATTCCAATTTAACAGCTGAGTTTATGGTGAAAAACTACATTACCCATGATGCTGTACAAATCTTTAGCTCCACCCACAATGATATAATCAAGTTAATCTCACTACAGCTGTAATAAAACATACATATTTGTATGCATATTTTCATGTGTCTATAGATACAATCAACAACTAAATAAATAAATAATTATCCATTGTTTTGAAGACTTTCTTCCTGGGATTGTAGTTTTTCCCTCACTAAAGCTGTGAAGTACACAGTCTTATGTCTTTGCATTTTTGTCCGATCTTCAAATACTTGCTTCAAATCAAAATTTGCAATTTTGTGATTCCCCTTGTAACTGGTCGGATTGGTTCAAGGCTTATAATTCTTTAAAGGGATAGTTCACCTTCAGTTGGTCCCCATTGACTTGCATAGTGTTTTTTCTCCCATACTATGGAAACCAGTGGGGACCAGCAACTGAAGGTGAACTATCCCTTTAACGAAAATCCCTATGGGAAAAATGAATGGGGAAAATACTTCCCGGTGTTGTGCCCAATTCTGATCCCCTGCCAGATTATTACCCCCCTAGTATTGGTAGGTTTAGGGTTGTGTGGGGGAGGGGTTAGGATTAGGCAATCAGATTTCAATGAGACAGGGATTAATAATTTGGCAGGGGGTCAAAAATAGGCACAACATTGGAACCAATGCCACTGAAAAAGTGGGCAGCACTAATGCAGCCTTCTGCAAAAAAATGACATCCTGGAAGTGACATAATCTGGACTGCAGTGTGAACACTTGTGTGTGTTTTACCCCAGTTCTTCATCAGCGATGCTTTTCTTGCCGGAGAGCTGGCGTTTGCGTAGTTCTGCGAGCATGGCTTGGATTTCATCATTCATCTCGTTCACGCTCTTCTCAGGAGCCCCATCCCTCGAGCCCAGAGTCGCGTTCAGCTCACGCGCTTTGTCCCGTAAGCCTGGACAACACACACACACACACACACACACACACACACACACACACACACACAGTCACATTTGCTTTAATGTGAGCAGTAGAAATTTTACACGCACACACAATGCACAAAATACTGTAATTGTAAATACATTTAATAATGTGAACAGACCATCTATGAATCTCATTCTAATGATGAATAACACATACAGGGGACAATATATACACAGAACACATGTAACTTTCCCTTATTTCTTTTCACCTCCATCTCATAGATGTGACCTGCTTCAGTTTGGTTCAAAGAAGTTAATGTTCTTTAATCAAATTAAATTCAATTCTGAAACTCCAATCAATTCAAACGGGGGACTGAAATAAAAGAGCGAGCAAGCTTCTCTGCATATTCTAATTTAAATAAAAATCATTAAATTGAGATGAAAATGAGCGTTTGTGAAATTCCTCGAGAGTTCAAACGCAAACAGTCGATCGAACTACAAAGAGTGCAGTATATACCTGCCAAGAGAGCCGAGCTGGAAATAATTGCACAGCGAGTTTCAAACGCAGCTCGGGTCTTTGGGGTGGACAGAATCATTTGATTCCTACTCGTTTAGCGTGCGAGAGAGGATGAGAGACGAGGCGGTTTACTGGAGCAGGGAGCTCACGCACAGAATGGATAATGAAGCTCTTCCACTCCACGCTGACTGATGTCTGCTCTGCACTTCTGCTAGCAGCTTTCTGGCCAGCTATCAAAATCCAGAGGACCAAAGTGCAATATGTTGGCTCTAAGTGCCAAACACGTATCCAAGAAAATAAATTACGCACTTTTTTTGTATTTACGGCTTTAATCTGTTTGCATTCGGTGGGTGAGAGTGTCCATCAGTGTGTGTGTCTGATGTTTAGACGTTGTGAGAGCTCCTCTCAGGTGGATGATAGGTGTTCAGGGAATTAAGATTCAATTAAGAAACTCATAATCAGATTTTTTTTTAAATATGTGACTGATAAATATAATGATTAAGAAAGCACATGCAGGACGAAACATCACAGATATGTGCAATGCTGCAAAATATATTGCAAACATACGCACAGGACATAAATCTACATTTTAAAACACCTATAAGTGACTTGAGAATATTTGCTCGCCATAAATATTTTGGTTACACTTTATTTTAAGGTGTCCCTGTTACAGTGCAATTATACATTTAAGTACTGAGTAATATTAATGAACTACACGTACTTACTGTATGGTTAGGGATAGGACTAGGGTTTGGCTTAGCATGTAATTATACTGTGCATAATTTATTGTCATTATAATAGTAAGTGCATGTAACGTGTAACAATGACACTGTAAAATAAAGTGTTACCATATTTTTATACCAGCCATGTATGTGCATTATTTCAATAAAAACAGGCAGAACAAATTGGGGAAACATTTATATGCATTATTATTATTATTATTTTTATATTTAGTATTATTATTATTAAATGAAATTATAATAAATAAATAAATAAATATTAATACTGATATTTATATAACATTAATACTAATATTTATGGCTGTTTTTTCTTTGCTTTTAAACGATAAACCACAGAGCTTTTATTTTGGCAGAAAGTTCTCATTTGAAAGGCTTTTCTTTTGTGAACAACAGATTTATTATCATTCTCATTACACTCTCGTTTTCAAATGCACCGAAAAAGTGCACAGAGCCAAAATTGAAAAAATATATGGAAATACAGTAATGATATATATTTACACAGGACCCAAGCTTCCTCTCACATGACACTGTTATTGGCAGATCAGAGCAGAGATGCTATAATTTGTAACTTTTATTAAGATCCCAAGAGATGATTTTTAAATGTTAATAGGATAAATGTCTTTTTTTATCCAAAACAGCATCTTAATAATGCTGTGCTCGAGGCGTGAGACACTGAAAAACAGTGAGAAGAATCAAATAGCCTGTGCATGTTTATACAGAAAACAGATGGACACAAGAAGGCAAATTCTGTTAATAAACAAGATGCATCAAGAATCACATGAGTCCCTGAATCTGGTCATAATGATTGAAGCTGTTTCATGGTTGAACTGAATCAACACTGAAATAAATTGTTGTGAATACTGACACTACTGTCTTGAAATCAAGTTTGTTTCATTATTATTTATACTGCTCTGTTTAATAACGTGAAGCTGATTTGAAACTGAATCTGCATTGTATAAAGCGCTACACAAATAAATGAGACTTGATTTGACTACACACACACACACACACACACACAGTCAGTGAGTGGAGTATCTGTTTAAGTGATTATTTTTCCAGTAATGAATTTTGTCTCTTTTAATTAAGGCATCACATAGTGTTAGCTGAACCTTCATTATCTAAAGCAGCTTCTCATTTAAAGCCTTGTACAATGATACAAACACACTCATTTACAAAGCATCAGGCCTCTCTCACACACAGACACACAGACACACACACACACACACACAGACACAGACACACAGACACAGACACACAGACACACACACACACACACACACACACACACACACACACACACACACACACACAGACACACACACACACACACACACACACACACACACACACACACACACACACACACACACACACAGACACACACACACACACACACACACACACACACACACACACACACACAGACACAGACACAGACACAGACACAGACACAGACACACACACACACACACACAGACACAGACACAGACACAGACACACAGACAGACACACACACACACACACACACACACAGACACAGACACACACAGACACAGACACACACACACACACACACACACACACACACACACACACACAGACACAGACACACAGACACACACACACACACACACACACAGACAGACACAGGCACACACACACACACACACACACACAGACACACACACACACACACACACACACACACACACACAGACACAGACACAGACACACAGACACAGACACACACACACAGACTCACATACACACACACTCACACACACACTCACACACTCACTCACACACTCACTCACACACACACTCACACTCACACACACACTCACACACACACACACACACACTCACTCACACACACACACACAGACACAGGCACAGACACCTCACCCAACCATCACCTCAACCTCAGCTAATATCATACTGATCCCATCAAAACCTTATTAAAATCATCATTTCAGGAGGCAGAGCTGGGTAGATTACTGTTACTGATTCCAGATTACATGACAAAAATTGTAGTTAGTAACGTAATTCATAACATTACACATTTTAGCTAATATAATCTACTTTTTGATTACTTTTAGATTACTTTTGACCTAACTTGTTTATCACATTGATTTAAACAGGATGATATTGTACCATATTGATATAAAAATGCAAAGAAAAAGAAAATATATTCCATTCGTTGTTATTGACAACAAGAAGTGCATTAAATATTACATTACATCAAGGTTTCCCAAACTGGGGTTCGTAAATGAACTGAAGGAGGTTCGAGAGTTTAAATAATTAATTAAATCATATATATTTTTTTAAATCAAATAAAATCAAAATAAAACACTTACTAAAAAATGATAAAATATTTGAGATATTTTATTTGCGTGTCAGGTGTCATGTTTTAAGGTACTTCAGGGGTACTTCAGGTAAATATATTAGGTGAAAGAGCTTCGGGTGACAAAAGAAAGTTGGGGAATCCCTGCATTAGATAATAAATAAATAATAAATAATGTGAATGTGTGCATTTTAATGTGTTTGAAAGACAAAAGTCTTCCAAAGACAAAGTAATACATGATTAAATAACCCTCTGAGTGATAATTAAAATATAAATTTATGTGTTCATCAGTAGTTGATGTAATGTTGAAACGCTACAAAAATGCTTCTTAAAATTGAAATGATCTTTGTAAATCCAGTTATCATATATTATAAATAATAATTATATCCACCTGACCAATGAGTGATGTCTGTGTGAGTGTCCACAAGACTGGACTTTCTGAATATACTGTATACAAGCAGTAGCTGATTTTAGAAAGAAACATGTAAAAGATTAAAGAAATTAGGGAGAATCAATAAATTATGAATAATATGTAATCATGTAATCAATAAAAAAGTTTCTGTAGCCTGATTCCGAGTATTTTATTAGTGCTGTCAAACGATTAATCGTGATTAATCGCATACAAAATAAAAGTTTTTGTTTGCATTATTTATGTGTGTGTGTTCTGTGTATATGTATTATGTGTATATATAAATACACACACATACAGT
The DNA here is from genome assembly GCA_027422415.1 of Schizothorax lantsangensis. NCBI lineage: Eukaryota > Metazoa > Chordata > Actinopteri > Cypriniformes > Cyprinidae > Schizothorax > Schizothorax lantsangensis. The sequence goes on from CM049855.1 coordinate 31,810,840, forward strand.
ATATATTTTGAAAATATTTACATGTATTTACATGCCTATATTTATATTCACATCATTTATATTATAAATAAATATATTTAATATATAAACAACCAATTTTTCTGAAATATATTAGCGCTGTCAATTGATTACAATTTTTAATCGCGATTAATCGCATGATTGTCATGAGTTAACTCCCTGATTAATCGCAACTTAACCACACATTTTTATTTGTTCTAATTGTACCTTAAATTAATACTTTTCAAGTGTTTAATACTCTAATCAACATGGGCATGGACAAATATGGATGCTTTATGCAAATGCATGTTTATTATTATTGAAACCATAGTCAACATCAATAGTGACATTAAAACAAAGAAGACTAGACATGGTTCATAGGTCATAGATGTTTCAAAGAACTTGTTCATGTCTATTAGACACATGAAAACAGAAATACCAGGTTCCCATTACTTCTCTTTCTTTACACTGAGCAATTTACTTACAAACCTGTAATTTTCGCACAACAGGGCAGTTCACTTCTTCTGAACATGCAAAATGTATATTTATTATTTATTGTTAGATTTGCCTCTCTGTGCCCACATATTGTATTTTGATGCAGCTAAATTTTCAATAAAACTGTTTTCATTGATATATTTTACTGTTTCTGTTGTCAGACAACGGGATGAATATGAAATAGTGACTGAAACGCGACCAATTAAGACTAGAGTACATAACCAGCTCTCCCTTCCAAGATGTTAATCTGCACAAAAAATCATGATAATCGAGCCGTCGTCTGATGAAATCAAATACACATAAGATAATGATAATAGCTGTGCTGTGATTTCAGCTATACTGTACTTGCATGTACAATTAGAGAAGCAACATAATATCTGTTTTAACTGAAAGCGCTGCTCCTCTCCGCCGCTCGCTGAAGAGAGCAGACGCACAGAGAGAGAGAGAGAGAGAGAGAGAGAGAGAGAGAGAGTGTGCACGCGCTGGGAAAGCAAGTACCAGTGAGTCTCAGAAACTAAATAAGGTTTGGGCAAACCCTAAAGATTTGTCTCTAGCCACGTTTTTGAAGAGGGGGAAAAAAGTCGCTAAAGAGGTCTGCAAAGTCGCTAAGTTGGCAACACTGTGCATCTCCATTTCTCCAACTACCGGCTAGGCCACGGGTCAAACACAAAATGCACGCTGCGTTAATCGTGCGTTAATAATATTAGTGCTGTTAAAATAGGTTTACGTTAACCTGTTATTAACGCGTTAACTTTGACAGCACTAAAATATATACATGCATGTGTGTGTATTTATATATAAATAATAAATATACACAGCACACATACATATATTATGTAAACAAAAACTTTTATTTTGGATGCGATTAATCGTTTGACAGCACTAAATTTAATCTAATTACAAGTACTAAATTTTGGGACTCTGATTACGTGATCCAGATTAGATGTAATCAGTTATACGCAGCTCTGTCAGCTGGACCAGTCTGTATTTGTTGGTACCTTCAGCAGCCAGCAGTGTGTTCCTGACGTAAAGCTCCAGGTCCTCGGCTCCTTTGCGGCTCCGCTCTGCATCCGCTGCCGTCTGCTCCCCATCAGCAGACACTTTAGTCGCCTGCATGTACAGAGAGAAAAACCCAATGAAAGCGCAGTGAGATGTTATTGAACAGTCTCAGATCAGCCTCACATGTCGTGTGATGAAGAAACCAACCTCGGGATAAAAACAAGACGACACATTAGATCTGACAGCTCTGAGGCCAACATGAACAAAAACTCACAGAAACGCTTCAAGAATGCAATACTTCCAGTTTGGCAGAAATATTTGTAAGGTCAATGTTACACGAACCCAACAGGACAGAAGAAGGGCGCAGGGGTTTTCTATTGAACTGGCTCTTGAGCGTCTGCTCTCTGAAAGAGCTGCTTTAGAGCTGAACTATAATGAGTTTATCAAGGACTTCTGTTGAGAAGAAGGTGAAAGGTTCCTTCTGCACAAATGAGCAGAACACTTCAGACTATCAACAAGTTAATGTTCTGCTTTCTTTCATGTTGAAAACAAACCGGCAAGGTCAAGGTCGTACAGGAGTGATTCAGACGGTGTATGTAAAATATGCTTTATCTGGAGCACAGCTTCAGAAATTCATTTTGCTGTAGAAGTATAAACTTAGTAATAAAAATAATAAAAATCTCTGCATTCATAGATGTACAGTCTATACGAGTGAGACCTCAAACTGTGCTCAAGATATACAAACTGTCTTATGATTTATATAACCAGTAGACAACTAAATGTGTGAGTTTATTTATTTATAAAAAATATTCTTGCAAATTAAAATAACTGTTTTCTATGTGAATGTAATTTTCAGCATCATTACTCCAGTCTTCAGTGTCACATGATCTTCAGAAATCATTCTAATATGCAACAAATTTTATTATTTGTGATAAAACCCTTGAGATGCATCACAAGAATCAAAAACATAACAAACAACAACAATCAAAACAACATACCCTACTACAATATTAACACATGAAGTATTAATTATTATATTTAAATACATTTATATGTATATTTACCCAGCACATATAAATATAAACCTTAATATATCATCTAAAGCAATTACAAGAAGTTTCAAAACAAGAAAACAAACCTTTTTTGAACATAAAAAAATGAAGTCAAAGATCGCACATTTAAAGGTAAATTATTCCTTTAAATGTCTTTTTCCCAAACACTTTCTTAACTAAAGGAGTGAAAAAATTATTTGCAGTGTCTTAAATGATATGAAGAAGAGTATAATATCAAATTCTGATACATTTGAAAATAAATAGCTTCTGATATTGAGTGGAAACCATTAAAGAAAATCATACATAATACAGTGATGTGTATCATGAACATCCAATAACACATCTGCACAATTTATTATAGGCTGTAGTAAGAGGCAAAATATTAGTTTTAGTTGTATTCTGGTAAACTGCATCAGCATAGGCAAAGAAAGGTAATATAAGTTGCAAAGCAAGTTTTTTTACAAAAATTAAAAGAAAAACAATATTTTGATCGAGACAGTACACTGATTCCAAAATTAACCTCATGAAGAAAGATCCAGCCATAAACCCAGATATTTAATTTGATCCACAAGTATGTGCCATCATTACACATTATTTTATATTATTAGATTTTAATTTAAACATACGCTTAGTACCAAAGCTCGTGGTATGAGATTTACCTTTGTTCAGAAGTAAATTATTAGAATAGAGCCACTCTTGTAAAGCATTAAAATCTGATCGAAGCATGTTTTGAATGTGAGTTAAATGAGGTATAAATGACAGTGTCGTCTGCATATAATAATATGCTGATTAGCTGCACAAGAAACATTTCTGATTATTATCAATGTTGAAAACTGTTGTGCTGCACAAATGAATAAATATACATACATTGGAAATTGAGATACATTTTTTTACTTTGAAATACTTTGAGACAGAACAGCATTTCTTTGAAATAGCATTTTTTGTGACTTTGTAAAAAAAATTCTTTACTGTCACTATTAATTTAATCCATGTTTTCTTAAAAAAGTGTCCTATTAATTTCTTTCTTTCTTTTTTTTTTAATTTTACTTACCCCAAACTTTTGAATGGTAGTGTATCATGTTTCCACGAAGATATGAAGCAGCACAACTGTTTTCAACATTGATAATAATCAGAAATGTTTCTTGAGCATCATATTATAATGATTTCTGAAGATCATGTGACACTGAAGACTGGAATAATGATGCTGAAAATACAGCTACGCATCACAGAAATAAATTACAGTTTAACACATATTCACATAGAAATCAGCTATTTTAAATTGCAATAATATTTCACATTTTTACAGTATTTTTGACCAAATAAATGCATCCTAGGTGAGCAGAAGAGACTCGGTGCCCCAAATGTCTCTTTTATGTTACTGTGAAATATATAAAACTTAGTCACACGGTTCAATTCCTAATAATACCAATGTTTAAAAAACAAACATTTGGACTCAACGAAGGCCACCAGGAGATGTTTGCATGCATGCACTTTCAGTCGGCACTAAATCTGATGCTGAATTTAGATGGTTTACGGTTAGTGAAGGAGTCATTACAGTAAGGACTGAACAGATCAGGGGCCCGTATTCTTAAAGACTCTCAGAGAGCTCCTAATTTAGCTTAAAAATGTCTAACTAGGAGTCTTCGCTTAAAAGTGATTCAGGACCAATCTGAGAGCAACTCTGAGCGAGGAAGAGACAAACACTGTTATCTTAGTGAGGAGGCGGGGCTGACCCTGTTGCTAGGTAACATACAGTCTTTTGAAGACTGTGATTGGTTGGTTGTCCAAGAAGGAAATAAAAGAGCGTTTTTAAGAGTAGGGTTTATTATAAGCCTTCACTTTGAAATTACAGGCGTAATTTTTCCTGTTTTACCATACTCTCACACACACACACACACATTATATATGTATATATATTCTTTATCTTTTATTTACCATGCTGTCATACTTAACATATTTTATAGGAAATGAACAGCGACACAATAAGGTTGTGAAAGTGCTGTAATTGTTTGTGTGTTCACTTTGCTTATTGATAGTTTTGACGTGACGTCACACTCTTATAGGAGCGCCACCTGGAGGACAAAACAAAGCTTTGCTTCACTGACCGACAGCTGTTTATACACAGATTGCATCAAGTAATAATGTAGTAAAACGCAGATATTAAAAGGCGAGATTCAGTGGACACCTTATTGATGATGTATATTTTGTACAAGCAAGAAGATGAACCCAGAATATAAACACAATGTGCAAAGTTTCACATTAAATGCTTCCCATAGAAAACCATTAGAAGGAAAACACTGAACCGTTATTAAGTGGATTGCATTCATATCTGCTTGCCTGTGTAAACTATGCATCATTAATATGGTGAATACTGAATTTGATCTTTTAATATTACTGTTTTAAATATATTAAGGCACTTTAAGTGTTTTTACAACGTTTTGTTGCACTGTTTATGATTGAAATATTGCCGCGGGTGCTTAATATGGATCGCAAATGGCCAAAACTTGCATTTTGTTCAGAAATACCTTTGTTTTATTCTTTGGAGAGGTGATCTAAATATTTGCGGCTGTGAAACATGAAAAATTGACACGCTTGTGCTGCAGTTCTGTGGATGTTTTGCCCTGCAAGTCTTCGAGCCGGTCACGTGACTGAAAACTATCAATAGAAGGTTGTGACAGATCCAAATCATCGCTGCTGCATAGCTGCATTTTTTCAGTTGCCAAATATGTTAATGTAGTTAATGTAGTGATTACGTCCATTTCTGCGCGAGATGTTAGCGTGTCTCTAATAAGATCGGTCACAAACATGATCCCTGCACGATCTAATGTGTAGCGTCTTATTAACTCACTGTCATGCATGTATGCAACACATTTCTTCATGTTTGGTTCATCTTCTCCACTGCTAAAGACACTCTTAAAGGGACAGTTCACCCAAAAATGAAAATTCTGTCATTTACTCACCCTCAAGTAGTTCCAAACCTGTATGAATGTGTTTGTTCTGCTGAACACAAAGGAAGATATTTTGAAGAAAGTTTGTAATCAGGCTGTTTTGGGGCACCATTGACTTCCATAGTAGGAAAAAAAATACTATGGAAGTCAATGGTGCCCCAGAACTGCTCTGTTTCCCACATTCTTCAGAATATCTTCCTTTGTGTTCAGCAGAACAAAGACATTCATACAAGTTTGGAACTACTTGAGGGTGAGTAAATGATGACAGAATTTTCATTTTTGGGTGAACTGTCCCTTTAAGCCTCTTAAAAGTCCTCGTTTGTACTCCTAACAATTTCAGACCTTAAGAACTCTTTTAAGGGTTAAGATGCTTTCTGAATTACTTTTTTTACTTTTCTTTAATTTTAAGAGGAAACACACACATTTCTAATAATTTTGTTCCTAGGAGCAACTCTCAGTACTAAGATTGTTCATGAATACGGGCCCTGATGTTTATCGTGTGAGACTCACCCTGCTGAGCAGCTCGTCCATCTCAGTGACCAGACTGCCCAGGTTACTGTCGGCCAGCTGCAGCAGTCTCTCCGGAGCTCTCTGAGGAGACAGCATGTGCTGCAAACACACATCATGACCATCAACACACGACTGACGGATACAGACACGCTCATACAGGCCTCATATCACATCACTCAATCATCAATCATGCAGTGAATGATTCCAGCTATACGTGCACAACTATACTGTAAACAACTCAAATATAGATGCTGATTCACAGCAGATGAGTCTGTTTGACATCAGCTTCTCCAAATGAACCTGCTGTCTTACCGGAGCTTCAGCTTCAAGTACAGCACGATTACTGCTATAGTTTCTGTGTTCAAGACTTTATACTTTACTATACTTTCTAGTGCTGACTTTAACTCTTTTTCAGCTTCTGTGTCACGACCCAGGTGAAAAAAAAGTACATTTCCATAATATACTTAAAGTGCTCTATTTTCACGTACTAATTTTGTACTTAATATACTAAAAAATATTCTTTAGTACTTCTTAAGATCATCTAAGTGTACTCAGCTGTGCTATTTTGGGACACCATGAATATGAACTAAAATGTGCTTTTAATATACTATCTCTGTATTTAGAAAATGTACTTAGTCACCACTTGTAGTACACTTGAGTGTACTAGTGTATGAAAGATGGGTTCAAGTGCACTACAAGTGGTAACTAAATAAAAAAAATTAAATACAAAGATAGTATGTTAAAAGTGCATTTTAGTTCATATTCATGGTGTCCCAAAATAGCACAGTTCAGTACACTTAGATGATCTTAAGTTTATCTAAAGAAGTACTAAATAATCATTTTTAGTATATTAAGTACAAAATTAGTGCGTGAAAATAGAGCACTTTAAGTACATTATGGAAGTGCACTATTTTTTTCACCTGGGTATTCAGGTGGAGCATGCAACCAATCAAAGTTGCACCAGAAAACATTTTACAGACATTTTTTGGGCTGTGTTTTCATGCATATGTTGTTTATTAAATTAGGACTGTCAATTGATGAAAAAGTTTGAACTCAATAACATGATGTGCAGATTAATTCATCACAATTAATTGCAAATATCTCTTTCAGAGAAAAGTCCTCAAATGAAGACAATTAGATGAAATTACTGTGTTGTGTAAACCATTAATTATACAGCAAGTGATTACTAGTCACACTGTTACTGTATTTCATATCATTCTATCACTGGCCTATTCAGCAGCAATCCATTTTGCTATTGAATTTATGAATCTGATTGATCATCTCTGAATTTAATAACACATCCTGTAAATGAGTGCTCACCTTCAGCTCCTCCGTCATGTTCTCGTATCGATACAGCACTTTATACGGCAGGGGGAGGGGCAGAGTGAGATTGACGCTGCCAATCAAACGCAGCAGACGATCCATGTCACGAATCAAGAGTCCCACGCAGTCGTCGTCACACGCTGAAAACACACACACACACACATCAGACGTGTATAGTAACACATGCACACACCCCACAGGCAGCACTACATCACACTGCACACATCCTCCAGATGCCACCTTACAAGGTCACACGAAACCCCCTCAGATAAGCATGCTGTATGTACAGGTGTATTATGTGCAAATTCGAAGTGTAAACTAAGTATGTGTGTTAGATAAATAAGTGTATAATAGTGTTGCGTGTTCCACGTTTATTGTCAAGTGTTCATGAGATGGACTGCCTGAGGGAAGGCAAGGGTCAAAGGTCAGGCACCAGCCTCAGGGCAGACAGTAAACAGTACATGTGAACATTAGTGGACAGTAACAAAGTATTTTTAACTCAGAGTATTTTCATCTTGACAAAATGTTACTTTTACTCCACTATCTACACTGTTCTGCATTATTTCAGGGCAAAATTAATAATAATGACATCTGATTATTGAAAGAACAAAACAAAACAAAAGCCCAGAGCCAGTTCTGTTCACCAGGGTTATTAACTCTTTCCCCGACAAACACAGAATTTTCCGTGTTTTCACTGTTAAACATTAGGGGGCGCTATTAGCATCTCCTGAATGAGTCTTGAATGTGCCGATCAAAAACACAGACCAGGAAGACGCAGAAACCAGCGATCTCATATGTAAGTATATGCATCTGAAAAATAATGCATCATCAACACTAACCACATATAAATGAAAACTGCAGAGTGAAATGTGGATCCAGAAAGTGTAAAGGCCTGTGAAGCTTTGGGATACTGATGGAAGACATCTACTGCATCTTTACGTTGATAATATTACTGAATGTGATCCAGATGTAGTATTTGATAAAAATGTGATTTTCTCAGCTTTTTGCTCAAAATGTAGCTTTTTTTATTAAATCTACCTACATTCAAGTGTTGATAAAAAAAAAAAACAATGCTTGAAGCTATAATAATTTTTTTTTTTTTGTAAGTAGAGGGTCTGATCTTTATTTGGATGTATTGCATGTTCAGATATTCATACACCAACATTTTCTGGGGGCCGTGCAATTTTAGTGAAAATCAGCAAAAACACTGGCAATAAAAAAACGATTTGTTGTTTGAAATGTAAGCTGAAGTAAAATATAAAACACTTAAACACTTTATTTCAGCTAGTTGCCAAAGCAACATTTATCATTTCCATTTAGTTTAACTTGATGTACTAAAATATCTAAAACTAAAACTGAAATAAAATGAATAAAAAACTATATAAACATACTTAAAAATAAACAGCTAATAAAACCTTAACTAATTAAAACATTACTAATAAAAATGACAAAACACAACAAAATGACTAAAATTAAAATTAAAAAAAAAAATTATAGAAAAAATAATAACAATAATTTAATTTTTTTTATAAAAATCTCAGTGTTATGAAAATACTAGTTCATGGATCTGTTAGTTTGAGCATCATGGCCAGCCGGCACAGTGACACTCACTCAACCAATGGAGGGAGTTTGGGGCGGGGCTATCTGATTGATTGACAGAAGGGGGAGTGTTCAGGAAACCAGGAGTCCACACTTTCGTGACGTAATGCTGCTTTGAGACGCAGTAGAAGTCTGCTGTGGGCTCAGCAGAAGTGTGGATCGAGGACGCACAACTCATACGCTTCTGAGCGCTAAAATGACGAATGGGACACCCTATGGTCTTGTGGACTTAACGGACACGCACACGCGGTGGCCATTGTAAGACGCAAGTGCACATGAAGTGTGCTATTTGGGACAGGGCCCTGTTTTGAGACATTAGTCACATAGAAATTACACACTTGAGAGCTACACTAGTAGTCCATTTGTACGTTTACTCAAGTGCAAATTAAAAGGAGTGCACTTACTTGTAGAGCAGTCATATTTGATCAGGCATATGTGCAGGATGAGTGCTTGTGAATATGTGTGTGTGTGTGTGTGTGTGTGTGTGTGTGAGAGAGGGCACACGCTGTCTGAAAGGACAATCATGTTAACAGCCAAGGATAGACAGGTCCTGGGGCAAGAATGCTGTTAACGAATGTTACTGGCCTCTTTTGTCTCTCTTCCTCTGCTATCACAACAGCATCCCTCCATCATCTCCATCACCTGCTCGGAGGGCAGTTCTCTCTCTCTAGATTAAACGTGAGCGAGGTGGAAACTCAGGGGAGCAGGACTTCTCAAGCGTGAAATTTAACAGAGAGTGTGAACCAGCTCCTGGCAGCCTATTATGAGTGTTTGACATGCCACGAGCGATAGCGGGAGGAAAAAAGACACCGACAGGCGCGTGGCTTTCACCGCGGACGCAAAACGCCGCTCAATTTAACCTCTTGAAAAAATGGAGCTATTAAGACTTCCTTTGAAGATGCCTTTTCACACAAAAGACAACGAGTAATGTGCGGAAAGACCTGGAAGGAAAAGTGCTGCTCTGAAGAGTTCATGAAAGACAAATCTCAATGATCAATCTTTACAGCACGGTGGTGCCTCCATATTAAACTAAGTATTACAAAAAAATTAAATAAAAAATAATAATGCATATAGCACTTAGCTTAATGCACTAGCAATGAAAGTTAAATTAAGACCCCTGACACTTTGAACTTGATGCATACTAATTTATGAAGCACACAGAACTCATTATTTTATATTATATTATACATTTTTATTTTATTATTTGTATTGATCTGTTTCATTTTTATAATATAAATCATATTATAAAAATTAAGCAGAGCAATAAAGATTTTACTGAAATATTATTGTACGTGAAATAAGCGAATT